>JAWNGG020000389.1:0-141319 GCA_036937485.2 Tetragonisca angustula | reverse complement strand
TTTCATTTCACTTTGTATAATCTGACGTCAATTGGCAGTGAAGTTACAACAAATTAACCTATTTGCATTGACCTATTTGTTAAATCTCATCGAAGTTTATATACTAAAGTATGATAGTTTATCAAAGGATTCGCAACTCGTCCCAATTTAAATACTTACTACTCTGTGTTAATATTGATCGATTGATAACGAAATATCAGACAATTTTCAAAATCTCTCCCTTTTCCTAATATGTAGCGTGATATGGTATAACGAATAAATAGATTAATTAAGTATTATATGAATGAAAAATAAATGTATCGGTATTATTACTGATATTAGTTTAAATATTTCCTATTAATATCAATATTAATTGATTGTAATAAAATATCATAGTACGAAGAATAACATACATTAATAAGATCTGTCCCAGGTGAAATAATTACCATTAATAAATACGTGACTAAGAAAATATTAATAAATACGCGAATAATATAATATTAATATTAAACTTGAGAGCGAGTGAACAATATCAAACAACATCCAAATTTTTGTTTTCTCTCTCCGCCATAAATTCTGCGAGTTCTACTTTCGAATCAGTTTTTCAATTAATGACTCAATATTGCCCCTATTATTCACGACGATCGTCCGACTTTCGTACAATCGGCGCTTATACCGAACGCAGCGTCGAATTTACGTGCCAACTCACGCCTCCGCTTTCCGCTTCTTTATTGGACCAACATCCTTCTCCCCCTCGACTTTTATTTAACTTCCACGATCTGATTATTTTCTCCTTCCAGCGCCGTGCACACTTTGCTCCTCGTCCTTACGAACAATATCTGCCAAATTTTACCTTCTTCTTTCTACTTCAAAGAAGAGCACAACCAGAACCAACAACGATGAAAAATTATCGACACTTTACACTGTTGTAACTTCGTGTAATAATCCAATCATTTTGTAACACGATGCTCCTTATTTGACAGTTTTACATGATTTTGAGGCGACGATTTAATAAAAATTTTCGATGCAAATAGAGACATATTCAAGCTACGTGCAATACTTGGTAACAATTCAGTTTGTCAATGGTGAACATTTCAGAAACCTTATTTGAATCCAACACCAAGTAATTGTATTCGCAATAATAACCTGTGTTAATTTTCAAATAACAATGAGAAAAGAAAAAGGAGTTTACAAACGAACTTCGTATAACATTCCCCTTTTAATTTCATTCTTAACTTATGTTTCTATATAATTTTGCCGGAAAAGTAAAAAACATATTGTAATTTTGTACTGTATATTGCATATACAAATCATTATATTACACACAGTGATAATAAAATAATGACGTACAAATAATGTAAATATACGCATACATAAACAATCGTATAACCTCAAACCAGTTATCTCATTGATAATTATAAGATTATCCGTACGATACTGTACGAACGAAACACTCAAAGAGTTAATTTTTATGAAATTTTCAGGAATTAAAATATTTCCGATATTCCGGCGAATAATCGTTCTTGACGAATCGAATCTAACGTGATTAAATCGACAGATTTAATTCATTACTCCAATGTAATGAAAGTCTATCTTGCTAATTCTAAATTCCATAATATCTTGCTTACGATCATCTTCGATGAAATTCTAATCGACCGAGCGACTATTTATTTCCCCGTTTCCCGGTACCGGGTGATTAATTTAATTGTAGACCGCGCGATAGAGAGAATAATTGCGCGAACTCCGCACCACTTCGTCGGGATTAAAACGTCCCGTAAATGGCTGCCCGCCCACTCGAGCGATTAGTCGAATGGAAATTCGCTAGCTTAATTAAATTTTCCTTTCAATTAGCGAGGCGAATTGCTCGATCACGCCGAGTGGGATATTTCATATCTCGTTGTGAAATTTTGTTTCCACTCGTCCGTCAGCCGGTTTGATTCGCCGGGAATATTCAAATACCTGCGGGAAATGCCAGGCGAGGATTTTTTCACTTGGATACCTCCAACCACTCCATTTGACGGATAGTTTTATCTTGTACAAACACGAAAGAATTTACAACGCTTCGTTTCGACGAACAGTACAAAGTTACAGCGCGCGAGATACTATCTGTCGAGAATTTTTCTGTCTTCTTATTTCCTCCCTTTCTTTTCTTAACGAAATTTGAGAAGAAACAAATTTTTCAAATATATTATTTAAAAAAATAAGATAATAAAGGTTTTAATAAAATACAGTATTTTATAGTTATTATATTATATTATTATCTAAATATTATTATAATATCACCTAAATAAAATATTCGAAAGGCGAGATATTTTCATTTTAACAATCTGAAGCGTAAAATAAAATATTTCACCCCTAAACAATGTGAACCATTAAAATTCATAATAGTAGCAGTCGTTGAAATTCAGAAATTTATTTGGATCGTAATAATCTGAAAACATGCTAGGATGCGTCTTGACACATTAAATAAGCTAATAACACACAACGAAACGTCAGGGAACGTTATTTAAAATAATTCCAAGAAATTGAAACAAATTATTAAATTTGTATTTCCGTCGAATGAAATACTACTTTTTGAAACCCTATTTGCGACGAATGAAACGTTCTGTCGTCTCATTGTACAGTAGAAAGTTTCTCCGTTCGACTCACGATCTCTCTCGATATTTTTCTAAAAGAATTCTCCAAAGAAGGAAGAAGAAAATGAGAAAAAATGAGGCAAGCATTGACCAGCATCGACTCGACATTTCCACGAAACCTTGAAAGAGTAATGACATCTCCATCCCTTGAACGAGAACATTCGAAACGGAGCAACAACATCGCGTTTTCCTTTTTCCGCTTGGTCGAGTGCAGCCGGTCGTGTATTTCCATTGCAAATTATGCGGTATCAATTAAATTAAGTTGGCGTTCACTCTATCAATGCCCCGCGTCGACGTCGCGTCGTCGAAACGCATAAATCATGCGAACTGGGTCGACCAGCTGACCTTGCCAGAGACATCGATAAACGTTAACCCAATTCAGGTTCAACGGAAACGTGCGAATTGTCATTATTATTATTATTATTATTATTATTATTCCTATTCCCCTTTCCTGTTCATCGTCGTTCGACAGTTGATGAAAGCATTCGAATACTTATTGTACGGGGGAGTTTCTATGTATTGCTATACAATGGATCACGAAAATATTCGAACCGCCGAAGAAATTTTATGTGAAACGTTTCAAGATTTTATTGATACAGTCAGTCACAAAAGTAAGACGTTTCGGGCATTTGATGGATCTTAATTAATTTGTTAATTCAAACCATTTCTCAAATATTGGTAGTTTCCTATGTTTGAATAAGCGTGCAAATAAAATATCGAAAATATTACCGTACAAAAGTAATTTTCTTATTCTGATTCGTTTGTGTTTTTCAATAAACGAGTATAAGAAACATCGCCATTTTTTCGGAACCTGTAATTAACAACTAGATTAAAATATCTACTGTCTAATTACAGCGTCTAAGAGTGTTCTAACTTCCTTGTTCTTTTTTTTTTTTTTTTAAATATTTGAAATTACACGTGTATGCGTGTTAACACGTATATTTCATAATCAATTTCAAACTATTATATCAATAAAAAAAACTAAAAACTGTTTTAATAGTTGTGAAGAGTAATGTACGTGAAATACGGAAAACAATATTTTGGCCACCAAAGTATTCGATAATAGGAAGCTTTCAATCGATAATTCCTCCGACACGAACGATTTTCAGATACGGCTAGAATATTGTGTAAAAACTTTTATCAGAAAAATTAAATTGCGTGGAACAGGCCAAATTTTTAACAATCAGAACTACCCAAGTGATTACAATGACCAATTTATAATTTTTGTTAGAAATTTCATAGATATAAAACAGTATAATTGAATAAAAGATTTAGATGATTTTTCGTAAAATGTATAAATGAGAGCTCGCATACTCTATTGTATTATAAGTTGTAAAGCTTTTCTGTTTTTTTACTTTAACATCTCATAATGCAACACAAACTTTTCTCTATCTCCGGAGATGCATAGTAAATCTAGAAAATTTCCATGAAAAAATTACAACTTAATCATTTTCGTCAATCTGATAGCTCTAGTGTCACGTAAGCGTCCATTAAAGTCTGTCGAAAAGTCTTTTCTTTTCCTGGAAGATTTCAGATCCGTGGGTGTCCCGTACAACGTATTGCCGTTGATTTATTAAACACGAGCGGATGAAAGCGAGCTATAAGGTGAGAAGAATTCGTGTTAAGGTCTCTTGAGGGAGTACTTCGACCTGGACACGTGAAAATCTGTGGATATTTTTGTGACTCTTGGGAGGAGCATCGCGAAACGAATAGAAAATCTGTTCCAAAGTTGTCGACAGTCTCGGAACAAGAAGAACTAGCCACGTTGGAAGCTATTTCAGTAACGTTAGTGACATCTAAACTTGACCACGAGAACTTGTTTGTGCGATAAACTACCGCCAAGAACCTTCCAATTTTCCTTCGAAAAATTCACGAATACGTCCATGGTATTTATACGCTCGTCGAATGTATGAATACATTACGTGTATGTACTTTTATATATTGAGATTTCATTAACATTGTAATAATATATAAATATCGGGATTACATTAGCGAGACAATTAGTCACAAAATAAGAGAGATAAAAAGTTACAAAATATTTTGCAAATTTCTAAAGAAGAAACAACTTTTTAACAGTCAATTAAATTTAATTAAATTCTATTAAACATCTCAAAATTCAACGTCATTATTTTTAACACTCATCATTTATAGCGAATATCTTGCAACTTGTGCATTTTCGGATAATTGTACGTTCTTCGTTCTACGTCCCTGGCAGAAAGGTTTTCGATCAATCGCGAGCTCTCGAAAGTTATTGGAAAACATTGGAAACGTTCAGAAACATGAAATTCGAATTCGTTGAAAATACACGAGTAAATCAATTTTAATGAAACTCACGCGAACGCGAGAGACCTCGATGTTTTTTAATACGTTCGTAATGCTTGAAGTGTCTGAGCCAGAAAACATTCTGCCAACGGCTGTGAGTTGCGAATCTTCTCTTAGATTTCAAAGCGGAAAGTGCCTTGAACTCGTCGCCGCCTCGCGTCGTAAATCTTTTGCCCGGTGCACGTGACAAGACGTAGTGTTTGCACGACTCGAAAGATCTTGTGTTTACGACGACACGGAACATTCGGGGAGGAAACTCTCGACGAGTCCTTTCGCGTCACTTTCAGGGTGAATATTCAGGCGCGGAATTAACGAGCCTCTTCTCCAGCGTTTGACACGAAATTGATTGCAGCGCGAAACCAGCGGAACTTGTGCGATATATATTAAACATATACCCAGCTCTAATGTACGTTGTAACTATTTATCGAGTTAGGAAAGTATGTCTACGAGTCGGTATGATTTAGAAATTGTGCAGGTTCGTAGAGAAATATTTTAAGACAATAATTGTAGCATGCCAAAGCAACGGTAATTTCGTGATTATAGCAAGGAACACGACTCTTTCGCGAGATTTATTTATTAATCGAGCAGCCAGTCTTCGAACGAAACGAAATTTTATATTCTCAAGAATTTTAGAATTTTTGCAATGAAGCTCCAACGTAACAAATATATTAAATGTGTATATCTGTTAAATAGTGTAATGTATATGTGTTCTAATCTAATATGTACATATCTGTAGAAAATTTGAGAGGAATCGTAAAGAACTATACTCTCGCAATACTCCACCGCCGCCAATATTATTTTTTAATTAATTCATTTAATCGCCAATAGAAAATCCACACACTCTGAAATTGCTATTTAATAGCAACGGCTGTGCTAATAACAATAAAATTCTAATGATCTAAACATCACGAAGAATGTATAGTCTGTCAATAGAATCAACAAGCATCGATAGAAAATTCCCAAGTCCCTCCAAAGTATGATTATAATAAGAAATAATGCCATGTGAAAGCAACTGTGACTATTTAGTAGTAACGCTCCCAAAATTATTCTTCAATTTAAATTCAAATCCAATTAATTTCGCAATAATAATTACCAATGGGAAATTCTCATTCAGGATGGAGAAAATGGCTCACCTGTTCAGCACGCGGCCTGATCTTCTCCTCCTGCTCCTTGGCTAGGTCCTCGACGAGATCGTGGAGGAGCCTGATGTCCTGGGGGCTGGGGGAGTCGACCCTGCCAGCCCCCACGCTCATCGCACTGTGGGGCGCCAGTTCACAAGAATCAGCAGCCTCCTCGCCCTCGGTATCCCTCTCGCTATCGTCCTCCCACTGATCTTTATGGGACCACTCCTGGTCACTGTCAGTCACCCTTTCGTCGTCATCGCTCATTTAGAGCATTCAGGCGACCATCAGACAAATCAGACTCTGCCCCTCCGATTTCTTTCTCCTCGAACGACACGACGTAATACAAAAATCGCGAGAGCCTTCCTTTCTCGAGTACAAATCAATCGGACATTTTCTACGAGTCTTCTAGCTTCTTCTCTTTTAGTATCTTTCTTCGCGCGAGGTTATGTCTTCTTTAGTCACTTCATAATGCACTCGATTAACCGTACTCACGCATTTTCGTAGAACGAGCAATGTTTAAGCAGAGCATAAACTTGTTGACGCTAAATTTGGTTAGAAACACTGTGTCGATTCGATCGAACGAAATTTCTTCGATAATTGACTGTTTCTTCTGTCGCTCTCTATCGCAATGAGTTCAATCAAGCGATTGAACCTACTCTCGCGAAGCAATCTCGACGATCCGGTTCACTTCGATAGGAATCATATGCTGCGAGGTCTCGGGGCTTCGATTATTGTCGAGTTGAGAAGTCATCGTGCAGAATACCTTACTGCGCGGTTTTATTGCCAGAGTAAAACACTCCCATTGAACCGTGAGACTGAATCGTTCCTCGGACTAGGCACCTGCGAATGTCACTAAGCTGTTTACGACTCGAGAAACACGCGTCTTGCCGTTCTTGGAACACTAGAAGAAGAAAAAAATCTCTCTCGACGATTAATGTTTGTTGACTGAAGCGAGAGGAGATTTTCGCAATAGTTGGTTTCTACACTGGACGATTGTTTGAAACAGTCCCCAGTTGAGCAGAAAGGAAATATTTAAAGTAACTTATCAAAAATTTCCTTCGAGTCGAAATTTATCGTTCATTCAATATCGAAACGATTTTTCTCATTCAGGTTTTTATTCTACGTCACTTTTGATTGAAAAAATTCCTCGTACCTGATTTTTATATTGTTCTTTTCGTGTCGAACGATTCTTTTCGACGATGAACGTTTCCACGCCGAATATCAAAAATTTCCTTCAACTGAGAGTCTCGTGCACGTAATTTATCTTTTCTTCCGAGATTTTTCAATGATTTTTCTCCCAAATTCTTCTCATTTAATATTAAATCGAGTTCCTATTCCATGGTACTTTTAATTGAAAAATTCCTCAAACTTGACTTATCGTTCTTTTTACGTTGATTTCTTTCAACGTTGAATATCAAAACTTAAGTAATTTATTGTTTCTTCGATGGACACTGATTTTTAAACGACGAGCTTTTCTTATTATCATTATTATCGTAGTATTTTCGATTTCTCGTTCTACCGATTAATTTTAATTTAAAAATTGATCGATTCTCTTCAACAATCAACGTTAATTCGTTAAATATCAAAAATTTTCTTCGAGTAAAAGTCTTCAACCTTAATGCTATTATTATTATTTAATATTATTACGAATTACTTTCAGTTTAAAAGTTCCTCGAACGATTCGTTTTTCCAACAATCAACGTATCTTCGTTAAATAGGAAAAGTTTCCAACGAGAAGAATATAACATATTGCTCGTTCTGAATTAAAAACAGTTTTTTTGTTTAATACCAAAAATTTCCTTTCACGAACATAACTCGTGCGTTACACTGAAGTGTCTTTTCAAGGATCAGTTTCCCTTTTTTTCTTTTGTTTTTCCTTTTTTGTCAAATATGAAACATTCTCAATAAGTGAATCTCTTAAATATAGTTCATTGTTCATTTACCATACTGAAAAATTCTTCTAACAACTGTTCTTCTTCAAATACCGAAATTGATATGGGATTTCGTTTCGAATCAAGAAATTCTTCACGTCATTCCACGTCACTTATTATATTATACGTCTTATTCAACAATATTTACAAACGACCAACTTTCGTTAAATATCAAATCACTATTAAATTTTTATTTTCTGCAACAAACTTCTTACTCCTTCAGGAACTCGACACGACCTCTATCAAGATTTATTTCGACACCTCCACACGCAACGATACTAAATACTACAATTAAAGAATGAAGAGTATAAGTAAATCAATAGCTATAAATTTCACGTAAAATTATTCCTCATTGCTATTAACATCAAGGTGGATAAATATTTAGCACAATTGAACAATTTTAAGTAATTTACCAAAGTTTTAATAATTTATTTTAATTAATAACCTCGAGAAATTATTTAGATTAACGTTATGTTATGTAAAATACTTTTCACACATTCTAATGTCAACGACAATGAAAATATTTACGCGAAACCTGCAATTATTGATTCAGTTATGCTCTTCACTGTGATATATTATACTACTATCAAGACAAGAGCGAAGATTTCAAAAATCAAGATTAAAAACTTAAAAAATTGAAGCACCATGAAATATAACTATTATACAAAAGCAAAGAGAAAATAATAAACTTTATTTAACCTAGTGTTGTACTATCAGTGTTCGTTCAATGAAAATTAATTTGCGAGATACGATCGTACAGAGGATCAATTATTTCTTAAAATTGATGACGACGACGAAAAATATCAAGAAGATCGAATTATCGACAGGTTATACAGTAATCCATCATCTCTGTAGAAATCGTCATGTTGCACGTTACATAGCTCAATTCTCAACTTTCCGTTGAATACCGAGTTAAATGAAATTCTTGGTCAATGCCATTTGTAATAAGGGAATTCCTCGCGGTTCGAGCTTACGCTGCCTCACGCAGCTGATAATCGAGCGAGCGTAGAAACGCGAGGGTTGGAGAAACGCGCGTCCACGTATCGAATTTCTCGCGGCAAGCGTGCGGACGATGTATCAAACGGCTATCTGACCGCGAAAACGTTACGAATCACTGTGTAGATAAATACTATGCGCAGAGCTCAACTCGAATTCAGTTCGAGCTACTGTAAAATCGTGTTCATAATAATCCACAGATGATTTTCAGATGCTATATAAAGTTGCATAATTGTAACAAATCGTATCTTTCTTTTGGTTGGAGTTGAAAAAGAAAGTAGTTCAAAATGGACTGCGTATTGATGATTGTATTTTTTATACAAGTGCAATAATAATTTTATAATTGAATCATTTGTTCAAATCTTCGTCATGCTTGTTTAGTAATTTAAAGAATTTTAGTACACTGTGTACAGGAAATGAATACATTTGATTTACCTATAATTTTGCAGATAAGAAGGATTTTCTAACGTCAGTTCCAAAATATTAAAACCTAGAATGTTTTAATACATTGTGTATAAGAAATAAGAGTAATCATTGCATTGTATAGAAACAACTATCAAACATAACGAAATATCAAACCGAGTAAGAAATTATTTTATTTTATGTCATAATGATCGTGTGTTTATTTTTAAATGTGTCTATCGTTGTATAATATAGCCAAACAACGTGCAACAAAATATTAAACCAAATACGAAGTATATAAATAAAGTAAAATTTTATAAATATGTTAAACATCAATAACATGTGTCTCTTGATTCAAAAAGGAAGTATATATAAAATTTTTGTAATGCCACTTATGGAAGTGACAATCACAATTTTTCTCTCTACAAGTCTGCGGCTAATTCTGCGACTCATCCTCTACAAAATTCAATTCACTGCAAGTGATCACCTTTTACAAAATTATCGATCGGTTGAATAATATTTTCGAAGATGATAGATATCTATGTCCCTTGTTACTGTATTAAAAACAAAATTTTCATAGATGGACATTCTGATTTTCAAGAAACTATTGAAACTACAACTTTCTGTGAGTCGGACAACCTACTTTCTTAAGTATCGCTACGTCGAGTCTTGCAACACTGTAGCACAAATTACAGTTTCAACACCGAAGCAAAAGAAAAACAAAAAACAGATTACAATTCGAATCTCCTCTAAGTGGAAGATGATGAAACAAACTCGAGAGTAAGTCGATAAATACGAAACAACGAATTGTTCACGACGTTTCAACGCGACGCAGAATCGAAATTTCTTACCGAAAAACGAATCAAAAGAGAATGAAACGAAACAAGGGGTGAAAGTGGTTAAAAATTAAACACTTGGCGTCGAAATTCCGCGGATGGCATTGCGTTTCGGCGGCGAGAACGCGCGCGCCACTGCACGCGTTCTTCGTGCACGCGGCCGCGTCTCGAATCCGCTCGATTCTGCGCGGACGTGGTTCCCCGCCGCATGACAGTGGGATTTAAGCTGAGAAATAATGTAACAACCTTATGCGCAGGTGTGTGTATGTGCATGTGTATAGGTACGTGCACACGTGTGTATGCACGTGTGCACGCGTGTTGGAGCGAGTGGATAGACGCTCGACAGTCAGCCGCAATCGCACGTAAGACGAGGGGTATAGTTAGGCGATTATTACGACCGCGACGCAAGGACGCCAGTCATTGATCACTTTCGTGGCTATGACCTTCGCTGGTCGCCTTCGCGCGCGCGGAAACCGGGATATCGTTTATTTCGCGCGGAGGGAAGAAACGCGGGAACATCCCTAATTCGAGTCGTTGGACAGTATATATTATTAGATTCGATTGCGGGTATGTTTATGCACTTATGGAGAATTTTCAAAGGGGCAGAAATTTGCAGATAATGTTGAGAATTAGAGAAAGTGTTTTGATTTGTGTTTTATTGTGTTTAGATGTATTTATTTTTTGGTACTTGATTAGTGCAGATGAATTGATCTTCTGTCAAGGAAGTTAATTTATTTTTAATGGTTCGTGTAATTAAAAGGAAAGATTCGTACGTCATTCTAGCAGAAAGTAGACGTGACTTTTAACTCTTAAATGTATCATAGAACATGTTCAATTTAAAATTAATACTAGTGTTATATGTTGATAACATTGTTTAAAAATCGGCGTAATCCTCTATTGCTTCATTATGTTCCTATTGTTTAAAAAATTTATTTCCCTTCATTTTGACAAACTTTGGCTGTTATGTCAAATTAAAAGAGCCACTTAAGAGCTAATAAAATTTCGATTAATTTAACGATTGACACGCTGCAAATTATATGATTAGAGCGGACTTTTATGCAAGTTCATATTTTTGCTGGAAAAATTTTAAAAATAGAGAAAATTGTTTCGTATATTAAATATTACGAGAAGTATTAAACTGTAGACATTTTGTATAATTATTCATATCGCGTGCAAAATAAAAATCCATAATCTAATGACAAATGTTAAGAGAATTTCGTGATGGTGTTATACAATAGTAATATAAGTTGAATTGACACGGAGTATCGAACATTGGAGCCTAAATAGATAAAGCAAAAATTCGCAGTATAATGATAAATGTGAAAAGAGTTTCATGGGGGTGTTACGTGTATTAAGATAAATTGAATGATAACGGTAGTAATTCTCCTTTTTTGTTTTGCGAATCGTTACTATAATCACTGACATTGAAATTGTTAAAGTAGTAATTAGCATTGTAGTGAATGTTTCAAACGACTATAGCCAGCTTCGATCGAGTCGCTTCCACCACGGATGCAGTGTCCTATCGATTTTTGGGAAACTCGCGCTAAGTTTATGCAATTTCTGTCATTCGTACAATAATTCAGTCTAGCTGATAACGTGTTATTTTATTATGTAATCTATAATAGTAATTCACGTAGAAAACCATAAAATCATATAAAAATACAATACACCAAAATGAATGGTACACATATTTGCGACTTATTGAAATATGTATCAAATGAAACAGCGGAGAAATTTCCAAATAAAGAAAACGTAACCCAACCAAAATAAAAATATTTTAAATTCGTATATACTTCAAATACATTAAAACGAATTAAATAAAGGGAAAGAAACTTGTGTATGAAAGTGAAATGTGACGAAAATAAAAGTGTTAAAAATTATTTAAAAGAAGCTAGTAGAAGATAGTACTGCAATATACTCCAAATAAAAAGTATTAAAAGATATTATGAAAACTAATGATACACGTGTTCACAATATATTGAAATATGTGTGGATCAAATAAAACAAAGAAACTTTCACATGAAAATATAATTTGATTAACACAAAAGTATTGAAAAATATAAAAGCCGATAGTACACATGTTCACAACCTACATATGAAATAAACCTAACATAACGTAAAATTACTCAAAGAAGTTATCGCTTTAAAAAGCCAATAATAAAGATATTCACAAATATTAATGACATTTGTTACCATGTCAAACAGAGAAGAAACTTTCACACATGGAACGAAACTTAATAAAAGAATCAAAAAATATCCTGAAAACCAACTCTGCACATCTTCACTACCTACACATGCGTATTATCGAATAAAACACAACATAGAATTACAATTAAAAAAGGAATCATCCCCTAAAGAAACAATAAATCGGACGAATAATTCACCAAAATCTCTTCGAAGAGGCTTTCATCTTCACAGAGTAGAGAAACTCTTCCGAACTGATTTCGAAAACGCGAGATCCTGACGCGAGACTGACACCGTCTACTTCGTGCCACTGTCGACGATAGACTATCAAATTCCGACTGCCTTGCTAACCGATCCCAGGTGCTGTCCCTTACATAAGAGACTCGGTTACTACTTGTTCGACCTTTTTAATACCGTGGCCGGGATACGACACAAAAGAAACGTAGAAACGATTCTTCTCCGCCCGTCGTCGCATCTGGATTTCGGTTACCAAGGTGTCTCTTCTCTCTCCGGGACATATATTTTGGCAGGTGGCCCACGTTTCTCGATGGAGGCCATTGATTTTATCCGCGGAACGAAAGTGGACCTTCCACGGACACATTTGGCACACGGCGTGTTCGTGCCTCTTGCATTTAAAGCCCCTTCAGGGACTAACGAAACGAACGACGACAGCCTACTTAGCACCCTCGTTAGGAGCGTATCAGCCAGGAGTATCTGATTCGATTTATCCTTCGTTTCCGTGTCCTAAATATCCGTCTTCCGGCCAGCTGTGGGCGCGGCCATTTTAAATCCTGTTCACGGCGATGCAAATTGCGATTTAGGTGGGACACCCTCGTTGAATTTAAATCGCCGGTTTCTACGGACGAGGCCGCGGGATTAATAATCGGACGTTGAAATTGGATTTCAAAGGTTCCGACACGCTTTATATTTGCACGATCGAGTGGACAGTATTTTTCTTTTTTTTTTGTCGAGGGATTTCGCGGAAGTTTGAATTATTAATATTTGGCACAGTGGTGAATTTGCCTGTTCGGTTTAGCGTTTCACGCGTGACATATGGACTTATATCGGCGCGTGTATTTAATACATTTGAAAACTCGAGTTCGGTCTACTTGATACGATCGATTTCGAATATTCTACATCTGCACAGCACTGTTAATATTTGATATACTTGATTAAATATCTCGATTATTTGTTACATCTCGTGAGTTTAAATCGTGAATATTCGGAAGCTCGAATATTTGACTTTTCAATTCAATTGATGTTTGAATTTGGTGGTTTATATGTGAGATATGGATTTATGTTTGGCGTGTATTTGAAAGTTTGAATATTTTCAATCAAGTTAATTCACAAATTAACGTGATACGATGATTCAAACATTTGATATATTAAATTTAAACTGTTAATATTTGTTAACATGTTTAATATATCTGATTGCTCAGATTGGAATTATTAATGGAGGATCTTTGATGTTCGAAGGCTAATATGAACGCGTCGATAGTACGTTATCATGATAAGTGTATCCGGTGCGGTCACTGACAACTTTATGCCTGGTTATTGATTCCTAATGTCTACTATGGACACAGTAGTAATCTGAAACGTAGTTCTTCGTTTTCCATTGGCCCAACGAATGTGAAGGTCGACTAGATAAGTAAATGCTCTTTCAATGGACGAACGATGGCAAAATTACCGCCATTTTGTCAGCACTGCTCTCGAAACACGTGGAGGAGCAAGTGACAATAAAACTCATCAATTAAAATTCTCCTCAATAAACCAAACGCTATGAAACATCCATAGAGAATTATAAAATGAATTCGAAAGTCATCGCGACTGATTAAATTTTCAAAACGAACAGATATATAGTAGATAAAATGAAACGTTTTTCAAACATCTAAATCAAAATTCTTTGACGATTCGAACGATCTGAAAAATCCATAGAAAATTACAAAATCAATTTGGTAATTGTCACGATTGTCTGTGATAATCTGTGAAGTAAACGTAAATATACATGCAGTCAAAATTCCTCGTACCAATCAAACAATCTGAAAATTATAAAATGAACTCGGCGATCATCGCGATCACTACTCTTGTTAAATCATTTTAAAAGAATCTTCAAAGAAAACGTGATGACGAGAAGGGTGTCTTCGCCTAAAAATATACTTGGTGCAATCAAATGAAAATCGTGAGAGGAGAGAACGTAAACTATACATTCGCAAAATGAATCAAAATTTCTCAGCTACTGAACGACCTCTAAAAATTTCGTCACTCTTGTCAAAACCTTTTCGAAAACCTTCGTAGGAAAGCGCAGTACAAGGAGAAGTTTCGTCTTCGTTCGAAAAATATATTCAAGGCGATGAAGCAAAGATCCAAGGAACATGGACTGCACGTTCACAAATCGACTGCCAAGCTATGTGAAAGGATTACAGAACGAGTTCTATAATCATCGTCACTGTTGAACCTTCTCTAAAATCATCGAAGAGAACGCGCATCGCGCAAGGAGCGTGCCTTCGTCCGAAAAATATACTCGGCGACTGTGCGAAACGAGGTTTCCCAACGATCCAAGGAACACATTCACAGCACGATCATCACGTAAGTTCACATCCGCGTGTACGGTCATAGTTCCTCGCGTCCTTCAGCCTCGTTGACAGCTGTCTCCCATCCCCCGTCGTCTCCTTCTTCCCACTCGATCGATCGACGATCCCGGCTCATAGCAACGATCGCCGAACGGTGCGATCGAACGAACGAACGCTCTCCACGTCCTGACGATCCGGCTCGAGCGGCTGACAACGAGCGAGCACGTAAACGACGCGGCGTTTCCCTTCGAGTGTCATCGATCAACGCGATCAACGGAACAACTGACTCTCCTCTCACTCGATTTATTCTTCTCTCTTCTCGTGACTCCTCGCTTCCGGTCGTCCCGAGATGATACAGTCTCGCCCTCTGTTTTCTTTTCTTTCTTTCCTTTGTTTTTTTTTTTTTTTTTTTTCTTAAATTAAAACACGCCAGCAAGGCGGCTCGAACCGCGAGACGAATCTCTCTCCTCACGATCGGTGGAACGCGTTTCACCGGCCTTTTCTCAGTCTTCATTCACCGTTTACATGTGGCTGTGTGCGAGATCCTTCGGGGACGACGTGGACGGAGTGGCGAACGGTGTAACCAGCCGGGTAGGACGGGGGATACTGCGACACTGACAATAGCGCCTTCTGTCGGCGAGCCTCTGCCAGCCAACCCCCTTTGTGCCTCGCCCCTCTTTACACGCTGCTCAACCACCCTCTCCCTGTCCCTGTCTCTGTTCGATCAAGGAACCCCGTGTCCTCTCTTTCTCTTCCGTTACTCGCCGACTTGTCTGTCTCTTGCCGTGGTTGATGTAGCATGGGGTTCTCAATGGGGTGTATTTCTTGAAGGTAAGGGGACTTGGCTTTTGCTGGAATTTCTTTTCTGTGCAATTCGGTAAATCGTTTGGTAATTGGTTGGAGAATTTTACGCAGAGCTGTTGGATTTTGGATGTTTATAGCATAGAGAAAGAAGGGTTGCGAATGTTTTGTGAACTTTAATCAATTTGTTAGTCGAAGTTTGGAACATTTGCACGCGTTTGAAATAACGTGGGAATTTTTACGGGATTTTACAATTGTTACATAGAAGAAATGAATCGAAACTTATTTTGATTATAATTAATAGTAGTATCGAGACTTTGCTGTACATGATAATTCTGTAGTAGATTTCAAGATTCTTTTCTGATTTATACTTCTTCCAGTAAATAAGTATAAGAATAAGCAACATTGTCATTTTTGCAGAATCTGTATAAATGGAATAAGTGCATATAAAGTATTTGAAATATCTTCTTTTTTTTAAATTCTTTTTCTTTTCCGAAATTTACGATTTTTCTGTATAATGTGTCTTTTTTTTTTGTCTATAATATATATTTTGTGTACTGAATAACAATTCTGTTCGATGATATCTCAAGAAATCATATTTGACGTTGAATCTTAGTTTTGAACCTTCGAACAATATTTAGACATTCTGAAGATTAATTACTTCCAATACTTATCTCACTAAAATTATTCGTTTACTGTACAAGTATTTTCTATATTATTGAATGTACTTCGCTCAAGAATCGTAGGAAATCTTTTACATATAGGAATATTTCCTGTTTATTATAGATAATAAGATTCTTAAACTGCAGGTGTGTCTTATAATACAATTCTTAACATATTAACATTTCTTCATAGCATTCTGAAGCATCATTTAATTTCTTCAGTTTTGAAACAAATATTGTATTCATCCCATTCGTTTCTGAACAGGAGTGTCCTTTTTTTTAAGCAAACACCAGCTGCTTTCTTAATTGCTACAGTGAACAACGAATTGTTTCCACTTTTTCCTGCAAATTTTATAAAATTTAACAATAATATACAATGATATACACAATAACGATGGTAGAAATATAGGAAGTTCCATTTTCACTTAAGTCCCATTTCTGCAGTTGACTCTTGATTGAAAAACGCACTTTATTTATCAAGAGCTGCTCTATATTCGTATATACATCTTCAGATATTTTGTGAATCACAAAACCTTGAGAACCACTGATATAAGGTATATTTCGGTTTCTGTCTTTCCTCCGGACGATGGGGTTGTTTGATTTGTCTCTTTCTCTCTCTCTCTCTCTCTCTCTCTCTCTTTCTATGCTCGTACCATGATGTTCCTCTTCACGATTCCCTGATTTCGTTCCTTTGTCACTTTTTTCTCTCACTTTTCTTTCTACTTTTTCTTTTCTTCTTTTCACTGTACTTTTTATTTTATCATTCTCTGTGTTATTCTGGCGAAAATATTCCCTACTTTTTCTCTCCTCTTCGTCGTTGGGAACTTCGTTCGCAGGCTTGTTGAAAGTAGATCTGTTGTAATTATGTACTGCTTTCATCGTTTCGTTTCACTGCCCATTGCTCTCGGAAGGATTTCTTCTGTCTGATTAACGCGAGTCTCATTCTACTGACTTAAGACAAAAATCGTTTTACATTTCTCAATTAAAGGAGCGTTTTTCTCATACACTTTGTCGATAGAAAATTAATCGTAAATTCTAATTCAATCAACCCTAATGTTCGGAAAACTTAATACTGAGTTAATGGTAATACTTTTGATATCTTTAAACCTCTAATAAGAATAATCAGTTATTTCATTACTGATTATTCCCAGCAATTAAATTAAATACTCAGAGGGTTCGTTTCATGAAATTTCCAGGAATTAAAGTATTTCTAATGTGCAAAGCAATGATAAATTATTGCTTTATCCTTAATGAATTAAATCTAATGAATTCTAATGTAGATTAAGTAGTCTTTCGCTCAAAGTAGTCACTCGCTTAAGGGGTTCAAGACAAATCTGATCGAAATTGCCAAAAAAGAAAAATTCGTTTCGTCAACTCGATTTCACGATTCAGCGACGAATGACAATGGGACATTTCGTGCGATTATTAAGGGATTCCCAGGATCGTGTCCCTTTGTCATCGGCCACAATAGGCGTGTCTTTAATTCACTGTAATAGTTTCCGCGACATCATCGTAACGTTGTTTGAGACCGGGCCGGGGAAAACAGGCGCAATATCGGTTATCGATATTGGCTGCTTCGAGTTCGCCCGATGTAAATAGCTTTAGCAACGACGATGAGCTTCGCCGATTGAACGTCTCGGGGCGAGGGAAAAAATTCCTGCCCGGTTTAAATGCAATTCGGACTGGCTGCTTCGTCCGCACAAAGAGTGCTCCCTTACAGGATGAAAGGCTTAGAAAATCATACTACACCCACAACGAAAACAAAATTTCATTCAGTGAGAAATTTATACCTCTTTAAAATTGAAACTTTTTAATTGTTTGCAATCACTTGCGACTGTGATTGCAATGCCAATATTATCTAAATAATCGACAACACGCTACATTGCGAGAAATAAAATAGTGCGAATTCAATATATTGATATTGAAACTTGCCATAATATTCAAAACAGATTTATTTTTATATTTATATTTATGTTCATATTTATATTTTATATTTATTTGAAACTGTATGTTCTTTTTATTATACATTTATGTAAATTTGTATTTTTATGTTTATATTTATATTTGTATTTTATAAAATACTCTATGTTATATTTATGAATTCCTGCATCCGTCAATGTTCTACCAATGCATAAACATCAGCAATCATATCTTGTTATATAATACTAAGGAAATTTTTAAATGTTTTATATGTTTCACCAGATATAATAAAAGTATCATGTGATATGTCCCTGTAATGATTCTCTTAAAAGAGAGTATATTTTTATTTTATTTTTTTTTATATTGTTAATTGGAAGGTTAGAGTTTCTCTAAGTTTCTGAGTTTTAGATATACGTAGACGATTTTTCATCCTCAATATTAAGTCACTTGGGTTTCGAAAGACGAAGTTTCGAGTAACTATATAATTCTACCGTTTGGAAATAATGGTGAACATTTTTCAAATTACCCACCATTTCCTCAGAGCCTTATAATCCTTCGTCCTCCGAGAAATTGTCCTCCTTAAGTCGTATCACGTTGTCACATCGTACGAAGCGATAAAAGTACAGTAGCTGCGGTCATGTGTATCGATTATGAGAAATTGTCTGGTAATTTTCTATGCACAAACTTTTGGAAACTCGGTTAAGGAGAAACAAGCGTAACTTCATTTAACACGTTCACTGTTTATTGCGCGTATAACGTATAAAAATATAAATCCGAATCTTGGTGTTTATCAAAATACAACTCTACTGAATTTTTGCAAAAATACTATTTTAGTAATTTTTATACACTCAAAGTTAAGTATGCTGAAATATCATTCCTCAGTTCGAAATTATACCACTTTTAAACGTTTTAGAACTAATTAAAGTATTAAAATATATTATTGAATTTCCTAATTTCCTAATTTAACAAGCAAGATACAACAACTTTTCAAGAAGTTCTCTATCTCTCAAAATGGAAGCGTCATTTTAGAAAAAGTATTTCGTAAATTCTCACTCAAAAATTATTAAAAAAAAATTGTTCTTAACTCAACAAGCTTGACATATATACTGAGCAATCTCCCTAAATTAAAATGTTACTTTCAAGATTGAAATATCACGAAGGTAAAGTGTTTTGTAGAAATAGTTCCTTAACTGCACAAGTTAGATCCTTGTAAATTAAAGTATCATTCTCAAAATTAAAATGTCGCTATTAAAAAAGGACTTTCTCAATTTTTCTCTGGATATTTGCTTCCAAAGGAAATTCTCTATTTCAACAAGTTTGACGCATGTGTCAAATAAACTGCATCCGAAAGCTCGCGACATTTGACCCTCTACAACTCGATAATCGTGTCGGCGAAGGTATCGTCGCCATTTCAAACAAGAAAATTGTTTAAAGGCGTACGTCCCTTAAGCGAGACCGACAAGTGGCTTCTCCATCCATCCATCTATCCTCGAGGAGAATGGCAATGACGAGAGCGTGCAAAGTATAAGTTGACACTTGATCGCCGACGAGAACTCAGCTGAAAATCTTTGTCCGCCGAATACGAGAGTCAACTTGTTCACCGCTCGTCATCCGCGAGAGAAACTTATAAATTATTCGGCAAACCTGTCGTGTAATGTGGTATCGATTTCTCGGCGTATCGTACTTGTTCCGCTGACGATGTTTGCAGATAGTTGAGAATTTTAATTAACAGCCGTTGAATATTATATAACACTTTTCGGTACAGCAGATAATTATTATGTAACAATATCACGTGATTAACGCGTAACTATGAAGCTCGGATTGTTTTAATTTAACCAACAGGCGTTGAATATTAAAATAGACCTTCTCTTTAGTGGAATAGATGTATGATAGCTTTTAAATAATTAATATCTAATTACGTAACTTGGATTGTTTCAGACTTTTTAATTTAACTTGTAAATGTGTGTCTGTGTGTGCGCGCGTGTGTGTTGAATATTAAAATATTTCTCAGATTCTTGACAGAGAATATAAGTATAAAATATTTCTCAGATTCTTAACAGAGAATATAAGTATAAAATTTTAAATTTCTTTCCCTATGTAAAATATACCTACGCTTTAATATTTAATGCTAAAATATAATTACAAGATTCAGATTATTTTAGATTTTTTAATTTAATTAATAAGAGTCGTGTATTAAAATATTTCTCACTTTTTAATGAAGCACCTCTAATTCTTCTATATATTTAAGTGTTAAAATATGACTATAAAAATTTCAAATTTCTCTTTTTGTCTAATTAATAAGCTTTGTGGTCAAAGTGGTCGAAATATTCCTCTTTCTATCACAAAATATATGTACGCCTCACTGATTATCAAATTTGAATTATTTCATATTTCTTTATTTCAACTAATAAATCAAATAAATCATAAATATTAAGATATTTCCCAGTCTTTACTAAAGTATACCTAATTTTTAACTTAAGTACTATTATATACCTATAAAATTTCGATTATTTCAGATTTTTCTCTTTGCCTAATTAACAAGCACTCCTCTCTCTTTCTCTCTCTTTCTCTCTCTCTTTATTAATATTTAAATAGTATCTAAAATATAACTATAAAATTTCCACTGCTTTGCAGTTCCGTTTTCATTTTACACTCTCAAGTTTCTAACTTGTTCCTAGATTTTATATTCCTCATGGAAATAATTCGACACGTGGGGAGGATTGTTCTAGAAAATTAGATTCGCTGTCACGTAACAAAAATAGAATCTTGTTCGCTAAAAAAAATTCGTTTCCGCGAATTTTCGAAAGGAGAGAGTGTTACGATGGCGTAAAATTGTCGTCAAATTGTGAAAATCGAGAACGAAGGGATTCCCGCCCCCAAGACTGCGGCGTAGACTGATTGGCGCCAGTCAGGGCTGTGTTACCACGGGGTGTCACGATAAAACGTCGCATTATTCTGCCATATGACTGGCAACAACGCTAAGAATTTCGTTCGGAACAACTACGTGCTTCTTTCAAGACCTAGAAACTATAAATAGTAGTACTAGGTCAGTATTTTCCCCAGGAAATTCTCCTGTTGTATATTTTCTGAAAATAACGCGTGTCTTATATATGTAATTTTGTTTTAAAAAATAAGTTTCCTTTATAAATAAAATTTAATCCACGTCGTAGGTACACGTGACAGGAAAATAAGAGCAGGAACTGGACTAGTAACTATAGATTTCGCGTAAATCATTTCTCATTGCTGTCAATATTGAAACATATCAGAAATGTAGACTGTAGAAACATTTTGCAACAGTTAAACTTAATCTGAACAATTTATCAAAGTTGCGAATGTTCTTTATTTGCCTGTAACGAACGATATTCGACGATTCATTATTGTTAGAGTAAGATGGTTTTATATTGGTTTGTTGCATCAAATAGCACGTGTATGAAGATATATGTTGTAGAACAATGAATTGGATATAATTGAAAATATGTTGTATTCTGAGGAAATTGTTACATTCCAACACAATCGACAAATACACAATAAAGTGTATAAGAATATAAAAATCTGCTCAATTCCATTCAATATCTGTTTCCAAAATTTATTTTTTGAAACGACAAATATGAACATACAATTAATCATTGATTGTTGAATTTCTGAAGAGAATTGAAGAAACGTCCTGATTATTATTGAAATCTTTGTATAATGTACACAAATTAAAAACTAATTTGTCTAAAAACTAAAAGGATCGTAGAGTGAATATTAATAAGACATTAATAGATAATTCATATCAAATTTATGAAAAACTAAAAGTTGCATATAATATACAAAAATATATAAAATGTCAGAAATATTTCTGACAGAATTACTGTAACATATAGATTCCTAAAAAACGGATTTCTGTTCAGGTTTCTAAATTTTAAAACGCAAAAAATTTCGCAGTCTAGTTGTTAAGATTCATTTTAATTAATTGCAATTAAAATTTAATTTTAATTAAAGCGAAAGCCAGGTCGAGGAATATTTCTTGTTACAGGCGACTAAGCAAACATCTCCAGTATTAAAAAATTATTCATATTAACTTTAATTACTCAAAATGTTTCTGTCATATTCGTATTCTGAATATTTTAATATTAACGACAATAAGAAAGGATTTATATAAAGTCTATGATAGCTGGTTCAGTTATGCTCTTCGCTGTAAATAAACGATAATATATAACACGCGAAATAATGCAGAATATGTCAAGAATCTTAAAATGACCTACATCGAAATTCATCCCCCCTCCTCCCCCGGGGAACGAAATTTCTTGGCAAACACGTATTATTCTCTCTCCATTACATTATCATCCTCAAATAAAATTTTCCTGAAACCGAAGACATTCTCCGTTTGCTGTTCATTTAAAGTACAAACGTAGAACAGATCAAGTAGAATAGATCGTTTCAAGTCGGACAAGAAAGATTCATTTTTAGATAAATTTTAATACCACTAATGTAGACATTTTTTTCCGAGAAAAAGAAACAGGTTAAACAAGTATGACAGAAATAAAATGGCAGCTTAGGGATTTCCTATTTTCAGTGGAGTAAGATGAAATACGTCGGACAACTATGCGGTCGCCTGGGAAATGAACGATGCATGTCGATCGAACGAGGCCACAGTAGAATAGGACAGTGGCTTGCAGACAAATAACTATCGAATAGCGCTAGAACAGAGATTTTCAATATTAATAAAAAAGCTTCGAAACTTACGAATTAATTTTTCTTTTTTTTTTAACGAGTAAATTTTCCAGAATGATTTAATATTTAAAAGTCGTCAATGGGAAATGGATGTTCGAACAAAGTCGCAGTAAAGAAGACAGATATTTATCGTCCAATACTGGAATATTAATATTTTCTACATTAATAATTAGCAATTAACTAACTAAGGAATTTTCAAATCAAATGGAATCCCCAAAGTGTTTTGATATTTAATTTTTAGTACCTCGAAACTCCACTTTGACTTCTGTCCTACTAAAAAACCAACATCTACTTTTCTCGCCAAAATTCGATTGTCTTAACATCTCTCCCAAATAAATTGGTCTCTACCCTTCACGTGAAAAACAGTATGTCAGAAAAAGAAAGCTAGCGGAGCTTTCGTTCTCTCCTCAAGGAAAAAGTTCTTTCCTTCATCGTAAGTAGAACAGAACAAGTCCTTCATCGACGAATTAAAAGTTTCGCCCGTGCAAACAATCGACGTGCCATGCCGTCTCTCACGACGCCTGCCTCGAATGAGAAAGTCACGGACGAAGGACGGGGAGTAAAGAAAGAACGACGAAGAAAATTCTGCTTGTCCCTGGCTTCAGAAACATGTCCCGTGAGAAACTTCGGCAACGTGACTCTATTAGATGCGCGAAAGCATCGCACTTTGCGAATGCTTCCACCTCGACCAAGTTCCAAGGCGAGGATCGCGATTTGCATATAAATACGTGGCACCTTCGGGCCGGTTTTTACCCAACTTTTCTATAAATCGTCTGCATTCTCCGTGGTTTTTAACTCGTGTGGTTCCTTCCGACCAGATGACGCGGCCGATTGACACGGAAATATCCTACAGGGAGGAATTCTCAACGAATCTGCTTACCTGCGCTACTTTCTCGCCCATGTTCGACGTGTGCATTGCTCCTTGGAAATATTTCGCCGATCCGTTGTCCTGCAAGGAAAACTGAAACGCGAAACAAAGGAGTTAATGTTGAGAATTGTTGTCAATTTCGATTTTTGCTAGACTATTCAAAGACGCTATTGAATTTTTAGTAAGAAACCTTGAAAACGTTTCTGAGTGAAATTTCATTTCGTGCGAATTTTATTTTGATATTTAATTAATGTCAAGGATGACATTGTTACTTATTATTTGTTCCGATATTATCGTTTCCTAGAGAATTTTAAAGACTAATTTCAATTATTGTTATTATTTAAGAACTGCGTTAATTTAGGAACTGTTATTTAGAGCTTGCTTTATTTAAAAAGCTTTTTACTCACATTTATATCTTATTGAATAAAAAAATATTTTACTTAGATTTTAAAAGTACTTTGAAAGAGTTTCATTTTTTTTTAATTTTCACTTGGAATTTTCCATCATTTAAAATTCTTAACTAAATTAAATATTTCTCTCCTGTTATCTTCATTTACAACCATTGCAAACGATATCTGGTCTATTCTTCATCGAATTTTGATATAGTAATAGAATATTTTAATTATTACTCACGTATTAATAAAACAACTAATTCTGTTCGTGGGTAGCTTCGTTTTTTTAATTTAAGAAAACACTCGTCAGAATGAACTTTCACTCACGATAGTCTTTGAAACTGAAAAGTTAGATCGATGAGATCGATTACTTACTTTGTGTTTGATGGAATCGGGTCCTATCTGGCTGAGAGATGGCGACTTCCGGTCTTTGGACGTCCGCCATTTTTGTAAGTCACTTTCGGACGCAACGCCAGGAAAGATTTTCGAATGTTTAGTTGCTAGAAATACAAATGCTTGTGTCAAACTTTACGAATAAATCCCCCTTTAGGTTTCATATTCATTATCCTATTTATATCGTTACAAAACTATACGTGTGAAATACAGGCTCGATTAAGTAAAAAAAGAAAAAAAGAAACTATTCAACTTGTGTCTTGTGAACTTATTGATAACGTGATAAATCTGGCGTACTAACGCATATTCGCGCGATTAATTTGCTAAACTTCGATGCACAATACATTTTCTTTTGAATTATCAAAGCTTTCGAGGCGCAGAAAATAAAACAGAAGAAAAGAAAACAGAAAAGTCGATCGATTCGAACGTCAATGGAACGAACTATACAGAGAGAGAGAGAGAGAGAGAGAGAGAGAGAGAGACAGAGAGAGGAAGAAAGATTAAAAAAATATACATATATGGCGTGAATTGAAATCGCTGATCCATGTATGATGTCTATTACAAACACCAATTACAATCACACGCACTAAATCTAATTGTAAAATGTAAAAGTACGTGATAAACAGAAGCACACAGAGATATAATTTTAATAATCGACGACTATTTTACAAAGATAACGATTCCAATGAACAGTTCATGATGTGAACTCAGAAAAAAAAAATGATGGTCAATGTGGCTCACGAAAGTATTCGAACGAATTGTAGAAATTTATTACGAATATTATTATGCATCTTGGATGAAACATTTTGAAATTTCATTAATATTCAGGAAATTTACATTTTTATAAATATATTTTAGAAAGTAAATGTTAGATAAAAAATTGTTTCACAGTTAATAACATTTATTATTAAATAAATGAGGAAAGTTTAATAAGAGGTAATGATAGTTTGAAGAAATGAAAGAAAAGAACATTTGTTATTGAAAACAAAATTGTAGAAAATGCATTCGTGGAAAATTGGAAGTTACAAAGATTACTTATCATAAATACATACGAAGAAGATAAAACTTTTAATGTAATCTCTTTAATTACGTTCTTATGTAAAAATTTATAAATGCATAAAAGTCCACAGTCTAGTTATTTACTTCAAAGAGCAATGGAAACTTCTCGTTTCAAGCTTTATTTTTTCTTATTAAAAAAAGATATCATTATATTAATAGTCCCTATTAATAATCTCATTTTATTATTATTCTCATTTTCTGCGTATCTTAATATTAACGATAACGATGTCGTCTTAGGTTGAAAAATTGTTTCTCTTCCTTAAATTTAATAAATTAACAAGAGAAGATTTATAAAATACCTGTGATCAAATGTTATTTCAATCATACTGTTCACTAATTTCCACACAAATTTGTAGGTAAATTGGTTTCAAACTTTACCAAATTAATTGTAACGATCGTCAAGTTATTTTAAATCGATTTCAATATAATTTTATTTAAATTGACAAAATAAATTTATTTAACCTATACTGAGGAAGTAAATCAATTTAATTAAAATCATCATTACAATGTTAATGAAATTTCAAAATGCTTCGTACGACACATACAATACATGCACAATAATTTTCTGCAATATGTGTTCAAAGATTTTCGCGAGTCACTTTGGTGTATATATACGATAGTGTTAGAAGATAGATGTTAAAAAAATAAAGAAAAGAAACAAAAACGGAAAAAACCAACGAAACAACCGAGCCTATATCTCGATCTAAAAGCATTAGAATAGTGTGTTTGTTAACAGGTTTAAGTTAATTCGCACTAGAAGCTGCATACCTGTGAAAGAAAGACCGTTTAAATGTATTGTAAAAGACCGTGTAATTATTCTCAAAGATGACAATGCGACAATTGCTACGCCCAGGTATTATATATATATATTTGTTTAAAACATTTGTGTGTACATAGATATACATAGAAGACAAAGGAAGTATGGGAATCGTAGTTCTGATGATGATTTTTACAATGAGTATCAGTGATGATTCGTTGATTTATCAACGAGAATGTCCTCCTAGATCGTTTCCGTTAGTAATCTAAGGAAAAACTCTCCCTGATTGAAAATCGAACGATCTGTTTGTTTCGTTTGTTGTGAGTGGGAAGAAACGAGAAAGGAATTGAAGCCGTGTAAAAAGAGAAAAATAATTCGAAGAAGCGAAGAGCACAACTAAACTAACAACGACGAAAAATTTTCGACATTTGAAGCTGTTATAACTTTGTAAAAAAAAGATTGACTTGGTCTCATTTTAAAACGTAAAAGTTTCTACTTAGTTCATTTCAGTTAGTTCAGTACGTTAAAAATTTGTTTCACGACTAAATCTACGATCTCTCGAATGTTGAAATATTTTCCTTTAAAACTTGTTGCACGATTTCTCTTCGTTATTTTATTATATTTTAGATATGAGGATTAAATGACAAAACTTCAATGAATTGTAACAATTCTAATTTTGATATTCAAAGTTCAACGAAATGATGAGAAGGAAATCGTGCAACAAGTTTTCAAAGGGAAAATTTCAATCTTCAAGACGGTCTTCAATTATGTAGTAGGTAAGAAGGTAAGGACACTTTTACTCTCGAAAATTGTAAAAATTCAAACGTCTCTGAGAGCATTGGAAAACGTTACTCCGTTACGAGATAGAACGAACCTCTTTGCAACGATTCTTTAAAACTTGCTTCACGATTTTTTTTCTCCATTTTATCGAACTTCGAACATCAAAGTTAGAAATGTGAGGATTTCTTAAACCTGTGCCATTCAAAATTCCATAAAATGACAAAAAAAAAAAAAAATTGTACAGCGAATCTTGAAAATTCTTTTAACATTTATGGGTATAAGATTTAAATTTTTGCAATTTTCGAGAGTAAAAATATCCTACATGACGAGGGTTCAAAGGCTCTACGCTTGAATATGATTTCTTTTTACGAAGTTCTGACAATTTGAGACATCGAAAATTTTCCATCGTTGTTCAGCTATACTCTTCCACTGTACGCTCTGCCCCGGTTGTGAACAAAGTATAAGCGTAGACTAACAAAGTTCCTCTCCCATGCTTCGGTCAGCCTTGCGTACTTGATAGATGCTCCCCGACAGTCTGGTTTACGGCGCAGGGATTCATATGGACCAAAACTATCTGCAGGCTCACGTTCGATCCCCGACGACGATGCCTCGTCACTTTTCGTACTTGTACAGCCTTGGTACAATTCGAAACGAACGACTTACGCGTCTCCATGAAGCCACACGCGTGGCCATCCGCGAGAAATGCTTAATTCAACGTTCGTGGGAAGCTTCTTCTCCCAGGTTGGGGATGAACTGCTATATTCCGGGACGCGGGAGTACAAAATGGCTGACCGAGCGATGCTACCTTGCTCGTCTTATCAACGGCAGAAAAACACAAGAGAGAGCGAGAGAGAGAAAGAGAGAGAGAGAAGAAGTTGGAAGAAAGGAAGACGAAGGATAGGATTGGAAAACGACGCGTTTGGTAGACGAAGACAAAGGAGAAAGAAAGAGTTACGCGGGTATACGAAATATATATATGTGCGTATACAGGCTGATTCACGTTAATCGTGACACGTCGTATCTTTTTCTTCGTTAA
Source organism: Tetragonisca angustula (assembly GCA_036937485.2). Lineage (NCBI taxonomy): Eukaryota > Metazoa > Arthropoda > Insecta > Hymenoptera > Apidae > Tetragonisca > Tetragonisca angustula. The sequence goes on along the minus strand of JAWNGG020000389.1, from coordinate 112,955 downwards.
AATTGAAGGAAGAAAGTGGTTCAAAATGGACTACATACTCTTGATCATATTCTTTGATGTCTACTATCTTTTCACGTAGAAATTTATCTTTCTTCAATTATTTTTTAAAATAATAGTTTGAAATAATTCTGCATAAAAATATGACTTAAAATGTATTTTAATCTCAATTTTAATTTTGTAAAACTTTGCTCGAGAAAGACAAGAACGATTCATGAGTATATTTTGTATTCCTTGCCTTTCCTACGACGTGTTCTACAAAATTGAAGTTGCAATATTTTTTAAATTCATCAGGTTTTGACCATGTCGTCCTAGTATTTTTTTTTTTTTTTCACGAGGATATGATGTACAAAAAAGAAAGAAAAAAATAGGCATTATGTAATGCATATAACATAACGAATAGATGTGAATGTATGTATAAATGCATACGATAAATACGTAAGAATTCATATATTACAACGAAAAAAGAGAATTTAGAGAAACAACTGAAAAATGTATATGCATCGCGCGAAAAAAATATGATCGCCAATAAACAACACTTTCTCCAACTTCAACTAAGAAAAAGAATAAAGCTCCTCACAATTGCGTGAATCGTCCTGTACAGAGAAAGAAAGAAAATGTCGTCGAATAATAGAGTGACACATAGGTGGTGGAGGCTGTATATATATATATATATTTATATATGTACATATATATATATATATATATATATATATATATATTAAAAAAAAAGAAAAAATAGGCCTATGAAAGCTCAATCGGACAACGGTTACGTTATCTCTGGAAAAAGCTCATGACCAAAAAAAGAAAAAGCCGCAAGCGCTTGGTAAGTTGTAAAGAAAGGGGTGCAAACTCGCCCGGCGCTCGGTCGGTTAAAAAGAAGAAAACCAAAAGGGGTAGCAGACAGTGCTGCACCATCCTGTTTTACCTTCCGTCAGATTATCGACTGTCGCTGGCCGTCGCTCGAGGGTGACGTGTTCGCTCCCTCGGCCCGCTACTAAAATACGTTCACTGTGGTTTGACTTTTGGAAATTGCTTTTCTTTTTTTTTTTTGTTTTTTTTTTTTTTTGTTTTGACGCGAGGGGATTCTTACTTGTACGAGTTTCGAAGGCCTGATTTGAATATTTTTGCGACGCGTGATATGCCTGAAGAGAAAGATGGGGAGGGGGTGGAGGATGATTGACAGGGGCTGTTTCGTTCGAACCTACACTCCGGGGGTAGTAACTAAGAGGGTTGCGCTCGGTCAACAGGCGCCAACTCGCGCCGCTTTAACGAGACACCACGAAAGCAACGCGGATCTTACGACTTTCGAGCTTTTCTCGATCGTTGACAGATAGCGAGACGGCGTCTGTTGTTCCTTTCTTTATCGTTCCTCCTTTCCAATTCAATCTCTCCTTTGAACACTGATTTCACTGATCGTACGAAACTGCTCGCTTTTATAAATAAACCAACTTCGTTTTATAAATACATTTTATATATTTAATTACTGAACTTTTAACTTTGAAACGATTTGTTTTCTGTTTCAAGCAAACTTTACGAGTTAACACTCCAACTCTATTGTAACTCTTTTGTATTTTATTCATAAAAAAATTCTGGAGGATCACTCTTTCAACCAGATATATTGCGGTGGAATGTAGAAGTACGAAATATTTTTTTAATCGGCATTACTGAAGATATTGAAAGTAGAATAAATATGGAAAAGAAATTTTACTGACGATTTTTCAAACTTTCTCACTAATTTTCACCATCTTTTCACTCTGTGATTATACTGTTGGTTGTAATAATATAATTTTAATTTAATATAATATTATAAAATTTAATATAGCATATATAATATAATATTAAAGATTCAGTATCACTTTCATTAATACATTCTGAGTTACATGTTTGTGCAGAATATTAATAAGAAGAACACCATGTGTATTATAAGGAGTTTGAGTGTCATAAGATTCATCCAACAGTACAATTTTATCTTTATAGTTCTATAACTTCATCTGTTTAAAATAATTTTATCGATTTAAGGATATGATCAAGGGGAATTATGTTAATGGAGACTCTACTGGTAATAGAGATCATCACGTTTGGTCTGACAATGACAGTTTAAATTCACTTCGATCGATTATAAAGCGTTCACTTCTAAATTCTTGAACATTTCGACTTGACACTGATTTACAGCCGCATAAATATTTGTACCTACCATACTTGATTTTTTCGACACGTTACAACATTTCATTCAATTTTCTCTAACGCATATATGCAGTCATGAATTGTTTTATGTTAATAAAGAATAATTTTCGTGCTCGTCAATTTTAGTCTACATAATTATTTGTTCAATTGTGCTCTTCACAATAATATAATTGTTAATACATCAACATTTTACAGATTGTGTGAAAAATATTTCATTCATTGCATAAAGAATTATTTTATTGCATGTGTAGCATATAACATTGTATAAAGAATATTTCGTTCGTTGTTATGTAAAGAATTATCTCATTTTTCCAAATCTAAAACAAACGCAATACTTGTTCCAAGACTTTCGAGCAGAGATGTTCATTAATTTATCTGTTTATATGTACGCAGAATGTTGTAGGCGGACAAATACTTATGACCGGCTGTGTAAAGTCGTAAAAGTTGAAATATTTCATATTTAATATTATTTCGTTTGGACGTAATCGATTACGAGGCACGGGCAATTGAGCGGCTATAAGGTCTTGCAAAGAAGCATCGTGACAAACGGGAGCGATAATTCCATCACGTGAAAGCTTCGGCTCGCAAACGGAGGGGGCACGCGCGGCCACTATCTGTCAACATTCGCGACACGAAACATCGCATGCGGCAATATTATGTTCTACATCGTTAATTGCAATTTCGCCGCAATAACTACGCGTACATCCGCATTCGAGGCGTTTTACATTTTACACCAAAGACAGGCTCGGTGGAAACTTCAATCTGTTGCCAAAGCGAAAAGACGAGCCGAAGTATATAATCTACAGTGGATCGCGAAAGTATTTGCAACACTCGTCGTGGAAAATTTTCATGTACGCTGCACATAGCCGCAAAAGATTACGTATATATTTGTAAAAAGAGATTTCAAACGCTGTGTGAAAGAAAGGAGAATTTCAGACGCTTTACTAAAATTAATCCAATTCCAAGATATTGGCAATGTTTCTTTCGCTTGTTTAGTTCAACATAACGCTACAGATCTTTCATCTTTTGCAATTTTACAGAATTATAGAATCTCGGTAAGAGATAAATTGAATATTAATAAAAAAGAATTATTATCTCAGTTATTATATATTCTTTGCAATCGAGTCTCGTGTAGCAATACTAATAAAATTTCGAAACATTCTCCACGAAATACACGATATATTCATAAAGACGGTTTCGACATGTGTTCCAATACTTTCATGAGTACGTATAATCGCTATCGACGATCGGTCGAGACTTTCGTCGCACGATCGACTCTCGTTCACAATTTAACGAACGTCGAGGTCGTGGTTGGAAAGCAAAGTCGCTGTTCGTTCCTGTTCATTCCGTGGCGCTTTGCAAGCGAGACAGAACGACAAGAACGATACCATGGAGCGAATGCAACACCTGAAAGATATTCTGATCGGCCGTCGAGAAAAGGAAGCCGCCACGTTCCACAGAGAAAGCTCGAGCTATTATGTCAAGAGGCAACCCACGAAATACCGAGAGGAAAAAAAAAACATACTAAAAACAGAACGAGCGAACGAGCAATCGAGGGGACCGGACGTGTAGTTACTTACAAACGCTGCAGGTGAGGCTGCGACACGGTGCCCTCGCCGTTTCCGGTTTCACCGCCCTCCTCGAGATCGCGTCTAGGCTCGCTGCGTGCGATACACTTCGAGAGGGTCCCTCCGCGCCGCCGGCCGACGAGAAGTTCCCACCCTCCCAAATTCCGGACTTTTGCGACACCTGAAAATTAAAACAACGTTTCAACGATCTTGCCTAAGAGTGTAGGACATTTAGCTCCCGTCTGTTCGTAAATTTTTCAAATTTAACTTGTCACTTGGCGTCAAACACTAAAATATAATATCTACAATAGAAAAGTAAATAGTTGAAAATTCTGCTGTTGATAATAGATGGACTAGATTTCTATATTTTAAATACGAGATTCACACTGATCCCATTGAAATACATATGTCGATTTTATATCGTGAGCTTATTTTCTCTGGTTATGCATAATGTTGCGATCATGGAGTTGTTGCAATAAGATGGTGCATTGTATAATTGTATAATATAATAATAATTAGTAGATGCTGCCTGTCAAGGAACTTAAAAACGAATATTCGTTACATATTCTGTTATGAAAAATGATTGAAAACGTGTGTTATAATATGTATACAATACAGATGAAAAAAATGTGGCACAAAGTGGATAAGAGTTGACTCGTTATCTTTGATTAAGAAGTTAAAACGTTAAAAATTCTTTCTATTTCATAAAATAAGAAAAAAATCGAAATTTAAAGAATTTAAGGGAACCAACATAAAAAAACGCTGTAAATTTACGGCGAAACTATTGAAAATGTACATTTGCGCGTCTAATTGAAATCGAACGATATGCACTTGTCAAACGTAGAATAAAAAGTTCACCTTGAATCAAGTTATATATTACAATTAGAATTAAACTGTACTCAAACATTACATATTATACGAAATTGTAATAAAATAATTTAGCAACGAACTAATGAGTATCAATGTCAATTCCATACTGAGTAATTAACTGCATTAAGTCACAACAAATGCTACGAAATAGTTTATTCTTTCGTGTGACGAGTATACTGCTCATTTCTCTTCTGATTCTACTCGTCGAACACTGTTAAAAAAATCATGATCCATGAAACGTCCGAGATGCCTCTTTTTCTCTTTTAAATATTGAAAATTTGACAAACGTATCGAAGACTTCGTCGACTGACTGTAGGCACTAACCGAGTCCAAGCTATGTACCCTTGACTCGGACTTCCGTTTCACGTGACAGCCGGCTGGAATATCGTTAGCATCGCGTACACTTCTGCGACACGATCGATACCGGACGTGTTTTGAAGCGGGTGCACGCGATCAGGCTGAATTTACACGGGGTTCGGCGGGGGCTGAAGGTACTTCGGGGTTGAGGGCATGGTTTAAGGCTAAGGCTCGTTCACGATGGCGGAAGATATTTGGAACGTGTTGCAAATGGATGTGGATTCTTTTAATCCATACGCGAAACAATATGCCTCTCCCTTCGTGCTGAAAATATGAACGTGAAGATTTTCACTTTTGAAGAATGTTGAGTGTCTTTTTCGAGTCTTGGTTCTGCATCAGAATGACAAACGTACATGGATCATTTGTTTTAAAAGTGGTCCAAGTTGGTTTATTTTCTTTCGTTTTGAGATACTTCAAGTGTTTACATCGATTATGCTATTCCACGTGACAACGAAATTTCAATCTGTTTAAAGCAAATGAGGATTTTAACCCTTTGAGTATTTAGTCTATGCTAGAGTAATGGAATATAGATAATTAAAAGGTGAATAAACATTTGTTTATTAAAAGACAATATATTAAAATATATTGAATAATACATAAAGCATACATTTAAATGCATTTTTAATTTATTATATGCCTCTCATTCGGTTGTTAAATTTAAAATTTATATGACAATTTTGGTGAATATAAATTGTAGAGATTATAATTGTTGAGATTATAAATTGTAAATTCTTCATAAATAAATTTTTCGTTTTCTTAATTTTCTCAAAAAACTGGATTTATTTTTAAAATAAATGGTTATAATAAATATATTATATGTTACATTGTTTACTTGATTGACGAATGTGCGTTGCTTTACTGTTATCTTTTATACTTGGCTGAATTAACCGATTCGCGTATTTATGCCACTAGTATAAAGAGAATTGTATCAGTGATACCGATTAAGAATTAAATCACGAAATTCATGGAATCAATAGATTTTAAGGTAAACCGTTAATAACGTTCGAAAGGGAGGATGATAGAAGGACGATGAGGTTATACAGCAATCTACTTTTAAATGACAATATAAAAATAAAGCTCGATCGATGTGAAATAAAGCGTGTGTGAAAATTGGTGGAAAGAGGACAGTGTGAGAATAATGAGCAACTTGTCAAGATCACGGACTGATGGATTATAATCCATAAACGAAACGAAATATTACGAGCTTTATCGAGAACGAATTTAAATATTGCGCATTATGTCACTTTTCTAGAAAAGTCTCCTTCGTCGTGAAATTTCTGCAATTTACCAGAGGAAAGAACAATTTTATTTAAATGTCATCTTACGTAGCAATTTACTTTTAAATTACGTTTTTTGTCCGCGAGCATTGCGACGCCTCTTGCTTTCAAATTATAACGTGACATTTAATCTAAATTAAAGAGATGATGAAAAAAAAAGTAATAATAATTAAAAAAAGTGCATAACTATCCAATGTACATTGTCAACTGATCGTTGACAAAACGATCGGATCGGTTGAAGTCTCGAAAATTCGTGGATGCTCGCGGGGATGGACAATATTCTCGATATGTCCTGGTGATTCAGTTAGCTCGGCTCGATAGCGCGACCAACGTCCATTATCTCCGACCATCGCATCGGCGGATGCTTGTGGAAATTGAAATGGATGGAAGGAGTAGGCGCGACGGGTAGTTTCATCCCTGATGTCCCGCACTCGGCTCTACACACTCTCCAATTGTACGACTTAGATACGAGCCATTAGGCCGACCTTTGCATGGTGCTGTAACCTTGCGATTTCATGCTCGCTGCACGAGCACACGCCGTATCGTTTTTACACGTACGCCTTGGAATTTCGATCCTTCCTACCTTTTCCATTTCATTTCCCAGGATATTATTATTCGTCTATACCAGAAACATTTCCGGGAAAGAAAAATTCCCGCGTTCTAACTGCTCGTTAAAATAGAAGAAAAAAGGAAAAAAATAAAAGCAACGACTGCGAGAAATTTGACGTGACGAAATAAAATTATGCGCGACGAGCGAAACCTTCTGGAAAATTTAGGGATGTAGAAATGAAAAGAATCTGCAGAATATGCGAAAATACACAGAGTGTACTAGTAAGTACTAGTAAGTACAAGTTTTCTCAATTAGATAATTCAATTTCGTTAAATTTCATAAAATTTATGAACTGAAAGATACAATGATGAGAGAACGTAGTGGCCGACAAAAGAAAATTTAAAATCTTATGTAAAATGTGTGAGTATATATGAGAATTAGACTTTTCTTTTACCAACATTAGTAACAATCATCTACTCGTTGCTCCTGTTAAATATAATACCATTTGACAAACTTGTGGATTATTTCACGTCATTTCTTTCGTCCATCACAATTCTAACTTTTATTAATCTCACCACATAAATGCAAGAAAAGCATTCAATTGTTCAAAAAGCAAATGACTTAATTCAATCGTCGAAAGAAAATAATGCTAAATTTTGAGAATAAATTTTAGAAAACTGTGTCATTCAATTTATTTCAATTCATTTATATCATATATTATATATTATACGTTTCTTTTGACCACCACTACACTTTGCAGGAACAATTCTATTGGAAATTTTTTTCTCATTCTTTCTTCACTCCCCTGCGGTTATTTTTAAGGATTTTTCTCTACTTACGTCGCTGACCCCTTCGGGACTGGCAATCGGCGCGGTTGTGCTGGGCTGTGCAACGTTTGCGGTTGCTGCAGACGTTGCACCACCATTGTTGCTCCCAGCTGGCGGGGGTGGGAGTGCAGGAGGGGGTGTGCCAGTCCTCCCAGAACCCCAAGATTCCATCATCGTAGGTGAACCACATGTTAGTGGGCTGGAAAATATAGACGATCGTTCCATTAGATGAATGGCACACGTTCGACTCGACTGGTCATCAGGAAAAACTAGATAATACTTTTTCTCCAACGAATGAAACATCCTATTGCTTTATTCGATATTTAAAAAAATGTCAAAAATACAGGATGATTCGCGCTTTTATTTCTGGTTGAAGTTAGGGGATAAACTAGCTTGTTACGTTTGAAAATAAATAAATTTTGTAAATCTTTTTTCGTAAATAATTGTTAAACAAAAGGCCCTAATTTCTTTTTAAGTATAATTTTTAGCTTCTTATTTCACTTTTTTTTAAATCGAAATATTAAAGCATTCTAGGTTTTTGTAATTTTGGGGTACAGTCGCAACAACTTCCAAACAAATGATTACAATGGACAAAACTAGAGAAAATAAAATCACAACGTGAATTTCGCGTGTACGCCGAGAATTTTATGCACAATCGAAATTTACTCTATTCACTGTCAACAAAAGAATTCCCAAATTTAACTGCTTCAGCTTGATACCACAGAACGAATGAAGCAAGAGAACTCGAGGGTTAAACGATGCCTAGCTCTGAAACTAACGCGCGTTAATAATAACGAACGCGTAAACTCCTGTTCGGCGGTATCGACGACGATGACTTCGAAACGTGATTTCCTCGAAATGACAACGAATTAACGACACTAGGGCCTGTCAAGCCGGAGATGCACGCGCGACTGCCGCGCTATAATGAATCGTATCGGGGCACGGGCCCATGCAAATGAACGACAACAATTTACCACTTTTTAGACATGTAAATTCCTTGAACCCAGCCCAACAATAGCGTGCAAACGCCGCAAGGTAAAGTTGCGCGCCTCGGTTGAAAAGAGAGCTCGTGCTAGGGCGCGGTGGTCGGAGGCAGAGGCGAAGGACAGAGAGAAAGAGAGAGAGAGAGAGAAAAAACGGCAGACCATTATGTGGATCTATTTGTATTACGAAATCACTCTGTCAACACGACGACCGAGGAATCGATGTCAGGGTTGCCTAGCCGCCAGTAAACGTCGACAAAATTCACCGTGTTTTGAACGCGATTTCGATCGCCGTCGCTGCTACGGTGAGAAAATCCACTCCACGTGAATAAATAAAGTCAAGTAAAATACCGGGTGCCAAAGTATTGAAAACTTTGGGAGGATCAAAGGAATATTAAATAAAAGGGAAGTCGACAGCGCTGGGTAAAGTAATATTTACGATGAAAGACAAAGTTGTTTAACAGGGGTTATTTCCTGTACAGTGTTACATCCGTTCGTTTAAATACTATCGATCATTATTTATTTTTCTATCGATTGAAACGTCTGCTTGATTTAACAGGTCATAGAGTCACTGAGAGTGTTTTGATGGTAGATATATTTTTTTCACGATGAATAATTGTTTGAAATAATTATTCATATATTCGTTGCACGTGCAATGAAAGATCTCAGTGGAATTTTTATGATCTTTGAAGATCTAATAACGCTCAACAAATACGATAAAATTGTATAAAAACTACTAAATGATGAAACTTGAAATAAATATCTATTCTACTGAAATAATGGAATAAATATCTAGTAATTATCATTATAATTATAAGATAATTATAACTGTCGGATCTTACTACAGTATTAATAAAATGTCAATAATATATTCATAGAAATTCCGACAGATATTTTCGTGAGAAAACTTTTGACTGACAAGTCACAGATTAGTTTCAAATTATAATAATATAATCATAATATTCATGCCTCATTACGAAATTCAATATTTTAATAAAATTTCAAAATCTTTTGTATAACATATTCAATCTATTTATAAATGGTCAAATACTATGTATGCACGTGTGTAAAAGTTCTATTAAGGTGATCAGATATATACATACATATATTACGTATATTATTAATATCAATTGACTGATTTTCTAAAGTCATAATATCATGATTACAGTGGCAAAGAATGATACAAATCTAAGCAAAGGCTAAATATTATGAACATTTGAAAATCGTGACATTACAATAGTCTCAAAATGCTCGGAGATACTCGCTACATCGAATGAAAAACCGAAACACGTCTCGAAAAATTGAGACGTCCGATCGTCCTACCTATGGTAAATGTTTGAATACTTTCACTAGATTCATTGTACTTCAATACCACTTTCCTTACGTGTAACACGCCGACAAGCGGTCGTGACACGAAGACTCGCGACTTCATCTAACGGAATTACACACATCCCAGTTTCAACTATCAATAAACAGAAAATGGCGGTGACCTGACTGACGTTGGGCTGTAACTAACGAGTAAAGACGGTTGATTTGTTTTTTGACATAATATATATGTGTGTGTGTGTGTGTGTGTGTGTGTGTAGGCTGTCGTTCATAAACATTGGGGCGTTTCTAAAGGCTTGAATAAACCTCGAAAGATCGTTAAGAAAATCGATAGGAATTATTGTGAAAATATCGTGAAAGTAGAGAAATAAGCTCAAACAGATTACGTATTGTACGATCATTTTCTCACCAAAGTTATAACAGTTTAAAATATCGATCTTTTTCACAACGTTATAAGAATTTATAATGTCGACAATTTTTCGAGTCGAGTGTACAAACAATTTCTATTGTACGAACTGTCACTGTGTGACACTAGGAAAGTTTTTTGTTATTAAATTGAAACGCTTACAACGAAATAGAAATATTATACAATTTATCAAATTATAAGTATAAGTTATATATTATACTTATAAATTATATATATAATATAATTGTAAATAATGAAATATTCTTGCAATTTATAAATTCACACATATGTGCAACATATAGAATTTAAAGCGTAATAAATTAAATGTAATAATTGTGTGCTATATATAATTATTTGGACACTTCTAAATCACTGCAATATAAAATACTATTCAAATGAATCTCCTTAATTTAATGTTAACGTATAGAGTTATTATAAAAAATTATAGAATAAATAATAATTACATTCTACTTATTGTTGAGTTTTTAAAACTAAATAAATCGAAATATGTGTTTCCAATTACATTGAGAAAGATTATACAGATTTCTATGAAGAATCGCCCACTTGTAACTTGCAAAGTGAAGAAAATTAACAATGGAGAAACGTTCATTAATCATGATTGCTCGAACGTAACGAAATATCAAGCTCTTAATGAAATTGCGCCAAGCGTCCAATTATTTATGCACGGTAATCTGCACATATCCATCTCACAACGAACAAAGTTCTACGACAAATTAATTTGTTATACGATACCGTGATAGAATTAGAGACGAAAATTATTTTACCATAGTTGTCTGTGATACGATCGATGTGACAAAAATTCGATAAAATAATCTCTCGTTTAATATGTATCTTCTACGCTTGATCCTGTTCAAATGCATTGTGGCATTTGGTGCGCACATGGCGGGAAGAGGAAAAGAGAAAGGGAGAGACAGTGTTAGGAAAGATGGCAGGAGGGAAATTCTCATTACGCGTTCGAAATGGTTGGAAATGTTCCAAACGAAAGTACCCTGAACTTGTCCCCGCTGTAACAACGCCAATACAGGCCACTCCCGGTATCCGTTGCCGAATGGAGGTTTGCAATCGCCAGCAGGAAATTTTTCAGACGTCGGCGTCGGGTCAGCCTGGTCGATACACATACGTCCGGAATTTCCGACAAATTAAGCACACCCTTTCACGATTTCCGGGTTAACGCGGCTACACTGTTTCCCCCCAGCAACAGTGTGTGTGTGTAGGTGTGCTTCCCATGCCCAATTATCGAAGACGTTTCGCTGACGTTTCGCTGGCAAATGCCACCGTCAATTTCAAACAGTCTGCACGACGCTTAGAAAAGGTGCTGCTAATTCACGTTGCCTGTTTCTTTTTTTTTTCTTTTCTTTTTTTTTTTTTTTTTGAAAACTTTTATAATTGCGCAGTAAACTGGGGAGAATTAGCGACGGAAGTCGCTACGGAGGTTTCTGTGAGATTTTCTTTTGAAGTTTGATTTGTACGTCGCTTGGTGGTTAAAATGAGATAAAAATATTAAAAATATAATAATATTTGGTGGATCTTTTTGGTGGATCTTCTTACCATTTATGAGAATGGTAAATCAGAGAAAAATGCTTCGAAATGAAGAATTATTTTCATGATAAAAGAGGTTCTTTTATTAAAGGAAGCGAAACACGAAATAGTTCGTACAAACTTGGAATTACAACATTCGAAAAATGACAATATCATATAACAACGAGCTTTGTACTTTGAAAATAGAAAATTGAATGTTTCTCGTAATTCTTACATTTTCTAATTCTAAATGTGCAAGAAACAAAAAAGAAAATAAGATGTATCAAAGCAAACAGATAATTTTTCAAATAAAAGACTTCTTCTTGTTAAAACTTAATAATTACTTATTATTAATTGAGAAAATGAAACATTAAGTTTGAACTTTGGACAAAGTTCCGATTCTACATATTAAAAGATTTTTTTATATTTGCTTCTTACCAAACCACGAAGACAAAATTTTAAGAAAGCAATGAAATTAAAGCAATTGAAAAAAAAATGAAAAAATAAAACGAGATGCTCTAATAAACATTTCGTTTAAGATAATCAGAATGGAGGATGTGTTACAATGCATCATTGTTGAAAACAATGCAAGCGCGTCTAGATACTTTTGAACGATAGCGTAGCTCCGGTTCCATTAAGAAGAACAGCTTTCTCGTGGTTCGATAATCGAAGTCGACGGCCACCGAGGATGGCGTGTGTGTGCCCCTTTCAATTCCGAAAATGGCCGGTGGCGAAAGTGTTCCGCGATAAATTGTGGAAATCCTAAGATTATGGCAATGGTCGATACGGAACAGAGGTCAGACTTGGCGAGTGAAGTGTGTCAGTGTTAGGTCAGACTTTGCCAATCGATAGGAAAACTAACGAACCACGACGCGATACACAACGAGAGAACACCGTTCACCCCTGTATAGTGAAGAGCACAACTGAACCGATAACTGTAGGATTAAATTACTTTTTTAATACCGTTAACATTAAAGTACAGAGGACGAAGTACAAAACAAAGATACACAACATTAACCGAATTAACGTATTGTATGTTTTTTAATATAATTCATAATTTCCTAGAATTAAGTAAATCAATGTATATTTTTTACTACAGGTAATTAAAACAAATATTCGCAGTATTAAAAGTATTGTTTATTACTGCTTATTACTGCAAGATTGTTATTAGATTTAATTGTTGAAAATGTTTCTGTTATATTCATTTTCTGCGAATGAAAATATCAAAGGGTATTTACAGTGAAAAGCACAACGAAACTAGTAATTAGAGATTCTGTATGAAGATATACAGAAGAGCATTTATCATGCCTAATACAAATAATTTGCAAGTATTCGGTTTAATTCGGTTTAATTGTTCGTGATACATTTCAGTTAATTGTGGAAAATTACGAATTGTATATTAAAAAATATACATACAATATAATAATTCAATTAATTGTCAGTAACAAGAAATATACTAATTCAGTTAACTGTACAAAATTATGAACTATATTAAAAAATATACATTCAAATATTCAATTAACCACATATAACGAAAAACTGATTCAATTAGTCTTATAAAGTTATAACGAAAAAATTGATTCAATTAGTTTTTAATTATATTAAGAAACATATTATTATACGCTATTCAGTCAATTGTTTGTAACAAGAAATATAAATTGACTCAGTTAATTCCTGTAACAAAAAACTGACCGAGTTGGTTGTACGAATCACCATTAAAAAGAATATGCTATCAGTTAATTGTATGCAGTAAGAAATATATATTGATTCGATTAATTACTTTATTACATACTTTTCTGTTAACGTTAGCGACAATGAGAAATGATTTGCGCGAAATCTGTAGCTGTTACGCTCCTCGTTCTACGCGAAACCTGCGATCGTTGGTTCAGTTATGCTCTTCTCTGTATCGTGAGAACTATATAACGTGAACCGGGTTGCACTTTGTTTTGTTAACCTCCAACTGTCGCGTCAACTCATGCAATGCGTAAAATACTAGACTAGGAAGCGCAAGTTTCCTTCAGTTGAGTGGATAGTTGAGGAAGTTGCGAGTGTTGGACACTTGCGCAGAGGAACGGACCTTCGCCCGGAAATTTTACGAGTCCTTATCGCATTGGGAATGAGAGAAAGTTTTGATAACTATGACGATCCACAGACTGTGGAAGTTTCAATACTCCTGTCTGCTTTCGGAAATTCTAATTCCTTTAATACTTTCGGCGTTTATCGTTAGCCCGTATATCGCTTCGAGGAAAGTTTAACCCTTGGATTAAGCAAAATCTCAAGCATCTACACGAATCTTCGAATTCTGCATATGCAGTACACGTTGAACAAATTCTGTGAATACTCGTTACAGTAATATGTCTCGCAACTTGAGAGTTATATATATATTAAAATAAATTCCTATCAACGATATTTTTACGAACGATAATGTACGTTGACGATATTTATTAAAAGTAACAATGACAGTTTCCTGAAGACTGAATTTCGAAAAAAGAAAAAAATAGGAGACTAGTTGAATGTTTGGTCAAAACACAGACAGAGAGAGATATTAACCTGTTGTTAAAAAAAAAAAGAAAAGAAATGTGAAAGAAAGAGGCAATACGTGGGATGCTAGTCATATTGGGACGATTCCAGAATTGCATTTCCCTTTGATAGAATTTCTCGGAAATACGTAGGCGCAGAAAATGCATGGAACGACGCTGGTATTTATGGCTATAAATAGGAGAATTGCTCGACTCTACTATTTCTTTTAATAAGAATAATCCAATGGTATGAAACGAATTGAATTGTTGAATCGTTTTACGATAAGTGGATAGTTTGATATTCAAAGGATGGCAGTTTCGAAGGACACTTTGAACTATTTCTTCTCGTTTCGTTGATGAAAATCGAACTTGAACAGCTACGTGAGAGGAATACGGTGCTCGGTTTCATTTCTATCCAGTTTGCAGAACGTAGATTCGAATACCAAAATTATTTGATTTCGAGTATCAGTGGAAGTTTTGTTCGTGTACAGAGCTGGGCGAAATTTCATTTCAAGCAGTATGTAATAGATGATAATTTTAGTAGATTTTATTATTTCATTTAAATTTAACAATTTATTATTTAATGTTAAATAAATTGTACAACATCAGAAATAATTCTTCAAATTCTTGACTAAATGTGTTTAATTATACCGAGTCAAGCTCCTGGCATGAATTGTAATTTCAATTTAAAATTCCTGTAAAATTTCGATTCGAGGTATTAATTAAAATTTTTCGAATTAAAAATTAATAAACACAGATTGCACAATATTTCAATATTTCAAAAGAAGATCATATGTCAAGCAGTTAAGAAAAAACTTTCTCCCAAGTATGACAAATAGACTACGGATTTTCATGCATTGGCGAAAAATTTGAAAGTACAAAAATGTACGAAATTCACATAACACACAGAACGTGTATAATTTTCTTTTGAACTGAAAGTAGAAGAATGAAATGAAAATCTCTCGCTTTTCTAATTGAACTGAACTCGAAACAAAAGTGGAAGCAAAATACGAGGAGTGAAAATAAGTGGTCTGCGAGTCGCTTTCTTCGAATTAAAAGCCGACAGCCGAAAATGTAGACGAGCCTTGAGTTGCAGATCGAATTGAGAAGAAACTCGAAACCCTAAGTACGAATATAAAGTGCGAGAGGTGAGAACGAGAGGTCGAGCTCTGATTCATTTTCTTCGAATTAAACGAAGAGAATAAGGAAACCAAAAAAAAAAAAAAAAAAAAAGAAAGAAAGAAAGAAAGAAAGAAACCACCGCATAATGAAATTCATTAGAGAACGCGTGAGCGGTTGAATTACTAATTATTCAAAACGCGGCTGAATTAGTGTCGAGGTTCGTAGTTTAAAATTCATAAAGAATTCACCGGTTGCGGAGAATTTACCGTTATGCAGAGAGCAGGTGCGAATCGCGTTTTGAACGACGCGCATGCAAATGCAACGTGATCTCGCGAGGGGGGAGGGAAATTCTTTCGACGCGTTAGCGGACACGAGGCAACGTGAAAAACTTGTAATTCATTAGCCATTCTTTCGCCTGCAAACAAGCCACGCCTGATTAAAGGCGAATATTTAACGCTGACTGTAGTGATCCGCGAAATGCGATTAAAGAAGCGAGCTGGGGTGAAAAAGAGAATGGGGATTGCACAACAACGTTGGGGACCAACCATCGCGCCAAGTGTCTCGTTGCTTCTCTCTCGAAAACTTAAAAGAGGATTCTCTTCTGATGCGAGTTTTCAAGTATATAATTTACCGCTGGTCTTCGTTGTGAGAATAATTTGAAATGTAGAACGTAGGCAAAGGTGGAACTGAGAATCATAATGGCGTGAGTCATTTTTTTGATGTAAAATTATGGTTTGCTCTCAGTTAAGTGATAAAGTGACATTTCTCAGTAACAAGTGAAACTGTAACGAAAATATCAAACATTCCCAACGCTTGGCTGTTTGAAAATCCTCTAACGTCTCAAGATTGATTCAATGAATGATTCCAACAAAGATTGCAAAAATTAAAAAAAAATAAGTAAGAGGGAGAAACGTAACAACCTGGCATCGGCCTCCCCTGAACGCGACGGATCGTTCCGTCGATGAAATTGCTTTGACCCAGCGAATACTTTTTTGCAATTTCTTGTTAATCGCAGACCGAACGGAACAGCTTTCGCTGCTTAGAAATCGGCGAGTGCGTGTGAACACGCGAAGGCCTCTCTGAAAACAACCGTAATGCGACTCGATGGAAAACTAGCACGTTCCGTTTACCAGCGAACTGTTGTCGTTCTTGTTCTCTAATTTTAGGACAACTTGTAATTGAAATATCTCGGATCGCCGAGTTACATTTGCGTATCTGTTATCCAGACCTTGCGCGTCTGACCCCCGTCTGTTTTCACTGTAATTTTCCCTCTCAGAGGAAGAGGAGACTAATTTTTTCGATTACGCGCGTAAATAATCGTCAGGCAGCGTGTTTTCAGATGCCAGCTGGAATTCATGCCAGAAATTGGTTCTTCTTTGAAAGTCCTTTCCACGAATGAAACTTGGAAAAATTCTTACACCGAGAGAAAGGAATTCTATTATGGCGAACAATTTCAGTAATGAGAGAATTCAATCTTTTAACCCTCGTCGTCCCCCGTTTTTGCCAATTTAATTTGTCTTTCGATGTGGAATTAACGGAATGATAAGAAATTAATATCTATAGTGGGAAGATAAATAGTTAAGTTTGCAAATTCTTTTATCGAAATTACCAAGAGTCTGAAATGTTTAATAATAAATGAGGGACGTGTAACAAATTAAGAAATGCATACATCTTGAAACGTGTGTCTTTCTATGTGTTTGTTTTCAATAATCACTGTAACTTGTTATCCTCTTTAAACACATCTAATATGTAAATTATTTTATTACTTTCTTATTATTATTTATATTGAGCAAGAAGTTGGGAAAAGTTGGAAGATTATCTTGATGAGAGTTAACAATAGTCTTCGTTAATTTTTGTCGAACGTTACGGTCGTTGTTTTTGGATTTCATCTTCGAAAAGATGTTGACTCTGCAAAGACGATGTCCACAAATGAAAAAATATAGATAATACACAATAAACAATACATAGAAATATAAAATGCATTAAAACATTTATCATAATATTTAACGGAAGAAGCAAGTCTCCTTGTGTTCACAAAAATATGAAATTGCACGGAGATCCGCAATCTACTAATAACGTTGGTTTTATCGTTACCAAATGACGCACATGTTCCATCTTTGGCTACTAACTAGAGACATTAAATACCTCGAATGTGCTAGTAAAAAGACCTCGTTTGAAATGTCACGTAAACTATACTATGTTGCGAGATATCTCAATATTACTTGGCGAGACATTTTGTCCACAGATACGAATGGGGGAGGGGGCTGAAGAATGAACTTTCCAGGGCGTCGAGACAATTCTGCGATAAAGAAACAAAAACCCATTTAATTCAAGCAGAAAATACGATCCGCGAGATCGTATTTTAGAAAGAGGTTTAGGAGAGATTCTATAGGCACGTCGGATCTTTCGCCGATCGCGAGGAGACAGAGGCGCCTCGTGAATAAACAGGCAGCTGTGAATGAACTTGGTTGAATAAGTACGAGAAAAAAGGAAGAAGAAAAGAAAGAAAAAGGGAAAAGAGGTACGAAGGAGATGAATGAAGGCGTTGGTTTTGAGCCTGAAGATTTTTATCACGCATTAAGGAGCGTGCGTGACCATAATACGAGTCGAAAGCTGTATTAAAACTGCCGGCCACGTCAAAACGGCATGTCCAACGTGCACGATGGCTTCAATGGACATGCCTGGACCGGAAATGCAGCGGAACGATTAGGTGTTTTATACGTGTTCTAAGATACCTCCGGCAAACACGCAATATTTTTTCTTGAAATGATGAGAAAGGTTAACGTTGACACTGGGAGGAACATTTTGGTCATTTCGATCCTTCATCTCATCGCGTTTCATTTGTGATCAATTTTCGTCAATTTGCAGCGAAGAACATAATTGAAACAACAATCACATGATTTTACATAAATCATTTCTCACTTAACGTTAATACTAAGATATATGAAGAATGTACTGCGATAATTAACAAATAAATGGATGAATAGAATGAACAATGATGAACATGTACATGTGTATATCATACAATTACTGGTTTAGTTATTAATATTCATTGATATTGTTACTTATTTTGTCATTGACTGTTCAACTTCATTTCATTTTGTTCATTAGAAAACAGTGATTAAATATATTGTTTTATATATAATATTTATTTTATTTTTTTAATAAACATGTGTAAAATGTATAAAATGAAGCTGAACAATAAATAGGTAAGTATGTACATTATTATATTTTCGCCACTTTATTAAATATATTTGAATATCAAGATTAAATGACAGTAATTCAAAAATCTGACATTTTCTAGCTTAACTCTAATGATTGAAATTTAATAAAATACAGGTTTCAAACTACTGTAAAGTGAAAATACCAATGTTTAAAACCACGGTAGATCAGTAGTTGATGAAAAGATTTGTTCAATGTGTTTAGAGAAGTTTGAACTCTTGCGAATTTCAAGAATAAAAATATCCTTACTTTCCACATTCATCTCATTTCATTTCAAAAACATCTCTGAGAAAACCGAATTGAGAACTATACGAAAGTAGTGAGTTTAAAACGAAACCACGTTCAATTGCTGTACGATTTTCCTTTGCGAAATGACAACAGTTTACGTCGACGATTTTTCATTAAATGGAGATGTTAGCTACGCTCTTCGTCGTATGTAAAATTTCTTATAATTTCGTTCGGTAGTGTAGACGACATCCCCCGCTGGGATAGTGGATTATCTCACGATCTCGGAGTCTTGGCGAATAGGTGACGGTTGGCAGTCGGAAGCTCGGCACGCGAGAGGTTGGTGTGACATAAACAACCCTCCCGGAACCGGGAAGCACGAAGAATGACAGAGAATAATACGATCGTAGCTGCGACCTTGTAGTCAGACAGCAACTACCGGAGACAGCGCGCATGCTGTGGTGTTCCTCTGCTCAAGGTGAGGCCAGGTGTACTACCACCTCGGCACGCAACCACCGTGAGGGAGGAAGGAATCGCGACGGATGCGAAATTCTGACGAGCAACTCGTCGAAAAAAGGACTCGATGCTAGCCAACAGTGGAACATGCGATGATAATTTCATAATCGTGATAAAAATGACGGTGTTACAGAGAGAGGGAGGGTACCGATCATCGAGAATTTCGAGACTTCTCGAAATTCGCAGATTAATAACTGTGATCTACATTTTTCATTTCCCTATTCATATAGATCTTTTTTTTTAATTAAAGGGAAAGTATCTTTTTGAAAGAAAACTGAATGATGGTTTTTGTGACGAACTAGGTTGATATGACGAAATTTGATGAAACTCTGGTACAAACTGGTATTGATGTATTAATGGTTAATGTTTATGTAAACTTTTTTTGAAGTTTTTATGAACACAATTTTCTTGTAATGATTAAACGCCAATATAATTGATCAACGTGAAAGAAATAATTGTTTTAAGTATTCCATGGAGTTAGGAACGGCTAGAAAATAAATTTAGGAAAAGACCTTCCAGTTGTTATTTAATTTGAGTTTTAATACATTTAACCATTATCAAAGAATTATTGTACATTCTCGTAAGGCAACAATTGTGCCAACGAACAACTAGAAAATAAATCTATGACTAGATTGTAGATGTTTGCGCAAATTCATATTTTTGTGAATGTAATTAAGAAACTAGAAATAGAAAATTATTTCAGCGATTAAGTATCTTTGGATATTCTAATTATGAACGTTATGTGCATTCTACAAATTTCTGTATCTCTAAATTTTCCACAAACGCGTAAACATTCGCAAATCCGCGGTTTGACAATAAATCCTGGGATGAATTTACTATTTTACACGCTCGTAACGATTAAATACCGACGTGATCGACCAATGAAGCAACAATTGCTCCAAGTTTGCCATCGAGTTTCCAAAGTCTGTGGTGGTGCTGTGCGGTTCTGCTTCCGTCGGCGGGGGAGGAAGAGAGAGCTTCGCAAGAGAAAAGAAAGTTTAGTCAGAGGCCAGCTACTGATTAAGCGTAGAAGCTTGATTAAAGCTGCAAGTTTACAGTGACAAAGAGGAATGTCCCGGTTTTACTGCGCACTTCAAGGTGAGCCAACGTTGAACACGCAACGCCGCGACAGGCCGAGACTAACTAAGAAACAGCCAGGTGAATGCGACAAGGCTACTCACAAAGGGAGCGGAAACGCGTTTTAACCTCTCTCGCTGTGTGCCATGCCGGTGGTGGTATTTCGAACGTTCCATTATTCCGCAGCTCCGTGCGAACTTTGATTTAACACACTCCGCTGGATTTTAATGAGTAAGAAATCCTACTTTACCCTCGGCACGCTTGGAAATTTATGGATAAATGGAAGTAGGAGAGACTCGTGATTCGAAGACTCTCACGGCCGCATATAAGTTTCTCAGGGAACTGTGACAATTTGGCGAACGTGGAATTTTTTTTTTTTGTTGCTATATAATACTCTATGTGTACGTATAGCGAAGACCGTAATATATTATATCCATAAGGATACTTCTGTAATAAATAAGTTGTTGGATTTCATGATAATTGATGATCTCGTAACAATGATTAATAACCAATGATTATAGATTTCGCGTAAATTATTTTTATAACCGATATAACACACGTATAAAAGTTTTTTTTTGATGCGTGTTTGAATATTGTATTATGTCAACCAACAATGGTAGAAAAAGGTAAACCAATGACTATAGATTTCTTGTAAATCATTTATATAATATATTTAACGCATATAATACAGAGTGTGTGATATTTTTCCGACAAAATTGTAGGAGTATAGTCTACAAGTAAAAATAAGAGGCTATGTCCGAAGCTTGTTTCTAAACGCTTTGTTATAAAGTTGTAGGCAAATATTGAACATAGCCTGGATCGATTCGAAGTTTGATTGACCATACACCCTATGATTTCTATGTGAACTCTGAAACAAAAGATATATAGCAAGTGCACGTGAATAATTAATTCTACGAATTAATAATTCGGTCGCTGACATAAATTAAAATTCTTCCATATTATATCGGTGTCAAGCTTGCATCAATCTGCTCTGCATCAATGCAGAAAATGGTAATTTTCAATGATCCTCACACATTAAAAAATATCTTGAAAATATAGACACATATACATAGATAAATATAGAGATATATTGCTTGCAACAGAGCATTTACACATAAACTTCATGTTACATTTTTACTTGTAGATTATGCTTTCACAATTTTGCTGGAAACAGCCTGTGTATGTGTACATAAAAGTTTTTTTATGGTACGTATTCAAATACTATATTACATTCACCCATAGTGAAGACCACCCATAACTGAACCAATGGGAGTATGGATTTCTCGTAAATCATTTTTACAACACGTACAGAATGAATAATCTAATTCTATCACCTGATATTCCTCGAAATACATCTTTTCTATGAAGATATATTTCTATGAATACATATTTCAAACAAAAATTGTATGGTGCTAAAAGAATTATAATATGATGCAGTGTAATAATTGATTTCTATAGTTCCATACAACTTTTGTTTGAAAGATTTTTTGCTTTATGAGCAATTTAAAATTACTAGATAGTTAAATGATCCAGATACATCTAAAAGTTCCTCTAATACTGTGTTTGTTAATTATTATACAAATACTATATTCCTGAATTCATAACGATTCATCATACAATGTGAGTGATGTAACAAAAAAACAGCATTTTCCGCATAAAATGATTTCATTTTGTTGATGTTTAGTAAAGATTATAAAATGCATAGATTCATAGATTCACGATAATTTACCTTTCAATAATTAATATTTCAAAAAGGAGAACAACGTTAACAACAGCGAAATTTATAATTACTGATTCATTATGCTCTTCGCTGTAGATTTTTTAATTAATCGAGAATGCAGTGCTCGGCACAACTAACGGGCAATGAAATATGCATGCACAGCGAGAAACGAGAAGAAAAGAGAAAAGAAAAATCTTACTTGGGAAGAATTTTCTACAAATTAGGTTAATGAGTATCGAGTTTGCGGTATTTACGATGGAAATTTGGTTTCGTCGAATTACTTCGTTACAGCAACATCACCTGAATGTCAGTAACATAGAACGCATTTCGCGCGTTCGAAGGGCGATAGTTGTCCAGAAATACAAGTCTCATCTATCTTGGAGATTCGAGAAACTGCGACCGTGCCAGCCGGCCTTTTATCGGAAATGCTGTCGAAAACATATTTTTCTTCCAGTTACCCCGTAGAAGCGGGGTACTGGAAGCGGGTCGTACATAGTAAACATAACTCTGGTTTACAACGCTGTGAAATACGCGCGGAACTTCCAACCTCTGCGAGAAACATCCAACGAAATCCAACTGATTCTTCGCCTTGTCATTTAAGTACAGTTGTTAACAAAATTATTCAAACACCTTTTGTAGTTTTCATTCGTTTTCATTAAGCCATCATTTATTACAGAAAAAATTAAAAAGTAGAAAAAAATTAGTGCTCAAATCTTTTATTTTGTATAATTCCTGAATTCTATCAGATGTGTCTAGAGTCTATCAGAGTTTTCGAAATTTTACTTTCATATATGAATTTTCTTAAATAACTGATGCATGTGTATTTCACATGGTGTCATTCATCCGTCTTTGAACTTGTTCTAGGCTAAATTTCGTCGCAATTTATAAATGATTAATTCATCTCGTGCAGATGTTTCTGTATTGCAAATATTTGCTTTTAAACTACTTCCGTCATAAAGTAGACAGTGTGGTAGTAGGATCATGCACGAGAATGGTAAATGTATCTTGTATCAACACGTACTACGAACATTATGTATTCTGTCTTATCCTATATTAAACTAAACGTATTAATACATTTATTGCATTTTATGCTTTTATGCAATAAAATTTAATTGCATATTACAAAATTTGAATATTACTAATATTATTATTTGAACATTTGAATAAGAAACAATATTATATTTTTATTTAAAATTTCATCTTTGAGAAAATCGAGTTTGTATATGTTTTCTGAAGTTCTACATTGTTTCTAAACTTCTTCGTGATAAATATTAGAAATTTAGCCAATCATTACATTTAAATATTAGATTCCCGTCAAATTAAAATTAACTGTTCAACATCATTATTGAATAAAGGATTTTCAGTTAATAATGCAACTCTAAATTGATTCTTTTCATTTCATTTTATTTCACTTATAATGAATAATTTTTATCTCAATTTCTGTTCATTTAATAATTTCAAGTTAATTCCAAAGAATCTATTAATTCTATTAATCTTCAATTAATTCTAAGATAATATTTATAAAACTATTCTTCATCCGTATTTTTCAATTAAAGATTTAATTACCGCCATTTTAATTTTTCCATTTATCAAATAAGATTTTCACTAAACGTTGCAATTTTCTATTCCAACAAACCTGTTGATATTCAATACCGTTGCTATGATTCTTAAGGAGAATTTGCATCGATAAACGAGAGACAGCCAGAGGCACAAGACGAGCTCAAGAATCGTTCGAGGTGACAAAAGTGATCGAGGGAGATAATGCTAGCATTGAAAAATCGGTAGCTATTGCAACGATATTATTGCCAAGAGCGAACTTGCTTCTAGCGAGGGATATTTGATCGACCGCCGATTACGGAGAGCAAAAAGACAAGCCACAAAAAAGAATATAAAGAAGAAGCACGGTTCCATGAAAGGAAGCGTCCTGTTTCTTCCTTGTCAAGGAAATAGCAATTTCTCTAGCCTGGAAATCTCTTTTTCTTATAGCAATCGACGACATTGTCCTGTCGTTCTTTGTGAAAGTGTTGCTTCAAAAAGAAAAAAGAAAAAAGAAATATAGTGTTCGTAAGATGGATTTGTACATACTTTCCAACGAAGCTTTACATTTTGTTTCACCGTAGTGTATAAATTTCTGTAATCGTATGAAAGTACGATGTTAATATTGTATATTCGAAATCAGCTCGAGACCAATTTATTACTCATTGTCAATTCTTGGATCGTAACCAGAAAAGTGATTCTATTAGTGAAGTCAATCGTAAAATAAGATTCCTAAAGGATTTAACATTGGGTAAAATATGATTGAAGCTTGATTTTCGAATTATCAAAGTAATCAAAGTGATTTGCAACCTGTAACTTTTTAGAAGCAGAATTCCCTTTTAGTCCAACTTTTTGAGATTTGAATGATCAAACTAGATACTATTGTAGACAAACGTTAGATTTTTCCTATGGTTATCTATTACTATGTATATTTTTTATTTCCATCCGTGTTTTACATTTTATTAATATCTAATTACATTCGTTGCTGATTCTAGCGTTAAGTAGAAGTCAAAAGAAGTTTAGTGTATTTCAATTAGTAAATATTTATAGTCTTATAATGTTTGTTATATTAATATTTATTACAAAGTAAATGATTTAAAAACATTTTACTTCGCGAGACGAATTATCAAATAATCTCCTTCGTTCTTCCATTTATTGAATCGAAATTTCGCTCGCGACGAAGATTTACAGGGTTTAGAAGGGAATCATAATAATCATTATTTGTCACAAAGAGAAACGATGAAACATTGAATGAAACGTTATTCAACGCGAAAAAGAAATACGCAGCACAATTCGTATGCTGTTCGTGAGACTGAGATATCGATAAAAGGGGTTGTTTACGAAACCCTTAATCAATTCAGTGGTATCACACGAAACTCTACTGTTTACTCGGGCAGCTGCCAATATTTGACCTCATGTTCACTTGCGATCATCCGAGATTACTATGTTTTTCCTTTCGTTGCCAATCGAAACCCTCGCGAAGTATTCAAATACTTATCATACAAGAATTTTTGCGCGTTACATAATTTCTCCATTTCAAACAGCTTCGAATGTTATTCATACAAAAGTATTCTACAAAAGAAAAAAATGTTTTATATAAAAATTGCATATATAGAAGATAACGAGCATTATTTTGGACGTCTATTATAATTAAGATAAATAGTGGGATAATAAATAATGTTTAAAACTATCCAGTTAATTATTAAAATAAAATAAGATAATTAAAATAAATTACACTTTCTTTTGAAAATTTATTTTTGAAAATTTACTGCACATATTTTAATTTATTGTTAGATATTGTGCAATTTTTACTACTCAGATCAAGAATGCTTCATTTAAAAGCTCTCTTTAAACTTGACCAATGTGTAATCAAGTAAAATAAAATTTCTACATTGCATGTGTATTTTATAATATTATAAACATTATTTACAATGCAATTGTTAATATATCAATACTTTATAAATTCTTTATGCTATAGACGGTGTTTCCTACTTTTCCAACAAAATTGTAAGAACATAATCTACATATGGAAAGAATGTTACACAAAGTTTGTCTCTAAATATTTTGTTACAAAGTTGCAGGCAGACATTGAACAAAGTCCGTATCGACTCGAAGTTTCATTACCATGCACACCTTGATTTCTATTTATGTAGTCTGAAACGAAAAGTGTACAGCACACAAATAACTAGATGTAAATAATTAATTCAACGAATTAATAATTCAATCACCAGGATGATGCAAAATTTTCAAGAAATACAGAATACACGTAACAGATTCCACATTATGTCGATGTCAAATTTGCATCAATGCAGAATCATTTCAAAATGTGAATTTAAAAATTCTCAACGATCCTCCACGGTATGAAAAAATGTGCATACCCTGTAAGTGCATACGTTTTAAAATTTGCCCACAACTTTGTAACAATTTTGCCAAAAAACACTTCGTTATTGAATATTTCCAGTTTCCAAACAAATGCAACTACACTGCCGCCACTACAGTTTTATGCATTTTTCAATTTTCACATACCTCTAAACAGAAACTTTAGAGTAAGAGACTCGTTTTACGATCTTTAAACAGGGACCGTGCTATATCAAAAATTTCATCAACTCGAAGATACTCGAAGATATTAAAGCAAAGGATCGCGCGAATATCAAGCTACCACGGGGCCACGGAAATCTAATCAATGAAAAGCTATCGTCGGCGATACGGAGCGTTCAACCGAAAGAACACAGTTGAAAATTCAATTCAGCGAATTGTGAGCCGCGCTGCATAAAACGATTGAGATTTCTGTTGCTCGGTTCTTGGTCGGTTTGTCCGACGATCGATCATCCCGTGATGATCGGAGAACCCCACCGCGATGGGGTGGCGAGAGTTAACGAGATATCGAAACGGCCATTCGATGTTGGACAAAGGTCCCACCGAATGCGAGCTTCATTGTCGGCTACGCTGTGAACCCTGTCCGAGAACAATGCAGTGTATCATTAACGAGCCGAGTGTACTTAGTTAGGTCAGCTTCGTCAGTTTCTTAATTGGCTTCTGCCACAACACCGTGGTACGACAAATCAGCTTGCAACCCCGGTTGCTGGCCGACACCGGTAGCAACTTTTGAATTGAATTTTCAAGATTTTGAACAAGTTGGTTTTTTTTTTTTTTAGAAAACTCTTTCAACGGGACATTGAACCTCGGATTTCACTTTGCAACGTTCGGTAAAAGAAAATCGTACAGCAGCTGTTTGAAGATCATTTTAAAAGGGAAGTCTCGATTTTCAAACTTGCGGATTTGTAAATTTAGTAATGACAAGAATTTTCCCATCTCCGTTTCAAACTTGCAAAATTTTATGATAAGAAAAATTCTTTTGTTTTTTCTTTCGCCTGCTATATCATGCAAGAAGAAAAAAAAGAAATAAATAAAATAAGGGATGCTGAAGGTAGAGGCTTAAGAAAGATAGAGTTCAAGGTTATTATTTTATAATTTTTATCTACGTTTCAAATGTTAGCATTTGCTTTTTAGCGAAGAGCCAAGTTCAAGCATTCGGTGGTATACGTGTGAAATTTGATATATACGTACATTGACTAGTAATTAATAATACATTAATTTTAACTGACTATCAATTGATGCGTACCAACTGTTTGAAGAGCAACTTGATTAGCAATCGTTTGCACAGCTACAGCGAGTCAACTCTTACGTTGGACGAGATTTAATATCGACAGAGATAAGAGAAAATTTCGTAATTGTTTTCGTAATTATATCACTCGATATTTATTTTATACAGAATGACAAAACTGAATTTTATGGATGGATTATCTGCGTTGTATAAAACGTTCTGACATTTCATTAACAATATAACGAAGGTACTGGCCGAAGTTTGAAACAACTCTGGAAATACATATACATTTCATATACTCATATTTTGCAAAAATTACAAAAATACTTAAATAGCCAATAATACCAAAATGCGACAAAGCAATCGTCTGGAAAGCATTCTAACACGTGTTTTCACTTTCTTGTGAAAAATCTGCAACACGCGCTGTTCCTTTGCAAGATTCGTTGCGTTGAATTTCCGGGTCGTGTATTTTTCACGTAATGTCAAAGTCTTTCCATTAAACGCGTCATTATTTTTGTCGAGAAATTGAGTCGTGCTTCGTACCGGGACGCGGAGTGAAAAAGAACGCAGATATTTCTCTTCCAGCTACGCGGAAAGTAAAAGAATGCTTCTAGTTTCAAAGTTTGGACGCCTTGTGAATTTCTTTGCCTCGCGAATTTTCCCTGTAGCTGCTTTTTAAATGATCGTTATAGTGTTGCAAATACCGTGTCTGATAGAAAATATTATATTAAAAATCACGTGTAATTTGTACTTGGAAAACACTTCAATCTAAAGTTCACTCTGTTGCTGGTCTCCTTACTTCTTTATCACGTGGCATCTCTCCGGATATCTCTTTCTTTGAAGTATTTTATTTATGAAATTTAGATTGTATTGAAGATTTTATTGAATGTTAAAAGCTAAATGTTTAAAAACTGTAGGAAACGTATGATATCAAATAGCTATTCAGGAATTCAACAACTTTTCAATAATGACTCTCAAAAATTGTCTCTCTCTCATGTTTCACACTTTACGCATGAAGTTTGTTTAAGATGTGAAATAAAACCAGATAGTGTAATCGTCGATGATCTACGATTTTAAGACTAATAACAAAAAATATATTCTTCGCTATGAGATCTTGTACTTCAATTCGTGGATTTACAAGTTCCATTACTATCCATCTATGTAATAATCATAAATTAAACAGGATAAACTAGTTTTACTATCTTCAACCGTCTTCGATATACTTAATACCAAGAATGGTTATATTTAAAGAAGGATTTTGAGTATTTTATGGATTTTCATTAATTGTTCAATGAAGATCAGATCATTTCCAGAATACTGACAATGGTTCAAAAGAACGTTCGACAAATCGAAAATACGATCTTACGAATATCCGTGACATATGTACATAATTACTATACATATGTACAATTAATTATAAGATTCCATTTTTCAACATTGGAACTGTGCAAGAAAATTCAAAGAGTTCGCTTAATATTTTTCCTACGATTCCATAATTTTACGAATTTTCAAGAAATTGAAATGTTCATAATATTACCACGAATTACCGATTCGTCCTTAATGGATGTTAACTAATAAATAAACTGACCTCCAAATAAAATATTCCAAATTCTTGCTTTCCTGCGAGCATTTTCTTTCGTGAATAAGTGGAATATAAGTTTGGTGAAATATTGAAACAAAAGTTTGAGAAACTCACCAGTTCTCAGAGGCGTCCTCGTCGAGGATGGTCCCGTCAGCAAGTCGATGAGGTAAGTTGGTCGTGGTTCTCGGTCGATTCCTGACCCTCGGTGGACCAACGACACCGGTCCTGGAGAGGCCAGCACGAAAGGACGCCCTTGCCCTGTCGACTGCTCGAGTCAACGTCATTGAATCTTATTAGTAGATTGTTAGTAGAAACTGCTAGCTATGCATCGGAGAAAACATATATTGCCGGCACTCGCGTACTTTGTAATTTCATAGCTTGCTATCATTGCGGATGTTTATGCATTCGTGAGAAATTTAAACCCTTCAGAGACTAAACTGCCATTCGAACATTGCAACGACTCGTGTGAAATTTCTACAAGAAGTTATTTCGTAATTACGTGTAAAAATGAAATTTGAATTACTCATTTACTGACATCCATTTAAATCCATGAAAATTATAAAAATATTTAAATCATAACAAATAGATGTTTTACAAACCATGAACGACCGACAAAGAATAATTCTATACGTAAAAATGAAATCGAAAAAGAAGAAAAACTCTATACTTGAATTTGGCTAAAAACAGAAATCGATAGATCATACTAGATGCGTGTAAAAATAGTAAAATCTTTTCCGTAGACTTCCTTCGTTTTCGAGAAAATTAAATTTAAATATTTATCAAGCATTTGATAAACGTGCAAATTAATTTCCACATCTGACATATATTTTACTTGTAACGTTAGTTTTCAAGTTATTGAAATTTTAATTAAGATCGGCAAGTGCAATGAATTTTGTAAAAATTTGATAAATAATGTAATGGACAAGTGAAAAGTGTAATAAATAATTGATAAAGCTGAAACTTATAATTGTAATGTTCTTGTTCAAAAAACAATATAATTGTAAATTATTGTAATACTCTTACTCGTGTAAACAAAGAAGTCTATTTCGTTTAAAGAATACGGATGCTAAAAAATTTGTACGCAAGAATGTATTATATTATTTGGAAAGTATAATACATCAAAGATTTGATTTTACAATCAAAAATACAATACGCGTCACAATATTTCGAAAAATAAATCTCCACTTGGTAGAATTTGCATAAACATCCTGCAGTTTATTTAAACTTCTCTTACAGGTCATTGAATTCTGATTATCTCACAAGCCAATAAGCATAAAGCTGTCAAGTTCGTACGTTCCACCGTTATAAATTTACGAGCGTTGTTCTATACGTGCTCTCTACTTTCTGCAATATATATTTTTCTCAGCGAACTCGAGCTGTTTGAGTGAGTTACGCGTAAACGAAGTTAGTCACCGGTTGGATTAAACAAACTTTCGTCGGGACGAGAGGAAATGGGATCATGAATCGCGTTCCACTGACACCGAGGGCACGGACTTTGCTTGGAAAATTAACGCTTTGAATATGTTGAATTAAAAAAAAAATCTTAATTTTTCTGAAGAAAGAGACCCGAGAAAGATGACAGCCAGAGAAAAACCAAGAGTGAGAGATTTTAAAAAGAAGTTTCATTTTAATCCATGAGGTAACATCTTCTACGTCCGAACCTCCATTATTCGAATAACACATCGTAAAATATCTCATTAACCATTAAGTTTAAGACTAATAAAAGCTTGCGTACTTCCGTACTTGTACTTTAGTATCTTTTTCCTTGGAACATAATACTCCTTCCAACTATAATGGAACAGACAGTGAATCTTCAAAATTGTGAAATCTCTTCGTATGAGAAAAAGATTGATTATTCTTTGAATAATCCATCTTGAATCCATACAAGTTTTGTGTATAACATAAAAAAATTATACGTAAAATTAAACTAATAAAATTACGTACAAAATTAATTAATAACATATATTGTATAACAGACATATATAATTTTGTTACTACATAATATATTGTAATAATAAAATATAGTACAATATAATATATTTTGCTGGAAGTATAATTTAAAATATTTCTGCAAGTTACCCTGGATCGAAAATATTTCTATAAAGAAGAGATTGCAAAGATTAATTTCTGTAGATTGCAGTTAATATTCATTTTAACGCAATTTAGCAATCATCGGCTATTGAAAGTTAATAACGAACTGTATGAAAAGTGATAGAAAACGGCCAGATGGTAGGAAACTATCGATTTATCGTTACATGCACGATTGGATCGTTGACACACGAATTCTACGAGCCTCTATATGATCGTCGGAAAGCTCTTTGATTTTCGGCCAAGCGCGAGTCGTTGAACTTCACGTACCGAAATACAGTAACTGCTTTTGATTTGATCATACAAACAGAAACGTCGGCAAAGAACGAGTAGCTAGAGTCGGCAAGATTGAAAAGGAGATATCAACGAGTTCTATTGGGAAAGATAAACGTTTTCCTGCGCAGTAATGGTACGAATCAATAACAATAAAATTCTGCACAAATCCTTTCTCGTTACCATTAATATTAGAATATACAGAATGAACAACAATATAGAAAATGGACATTTAACAGTGTATAAAAACATTTCATCACTGTCATTTTTAACAAATAACTAGTAATTTAGTTTATATTTATATATAAATATTGAATTATATATATTCGTGAATTCGTGACAATTTATCATTCAGTAAGTAGAATTACGAAATGAACAATGTTGATAGCACTTTATGATTATGACAATAATTCCGTTTCATCGACGATCGATAGATTGCGGATGTTTATGTAAACGTAAATTTCTACGAACCTGATCAAAAGATTTCATTTCTTTCGCCCGATCTCCGTATACTTTGAATATCTCTGCGCATTATACGCGTTTCGTGCAATTTTTAAAATTCCACAACGCAAATGCATAAAAGTCTGCAGTCCAGTGACTGACGTTGCGTTTAATAAAATACCTTCGCGAATTCATCGCAGTTCAACGAGCGATACTGCGAAAGAGCAGTACGTAACGACCTAGTGAAAAATGGTTTCACGCGAAATCCTACGGTAATTGGTTCAGTCGTTACAAAAAGAGAAACACCGACATACGGATGGATCGTTGGCGAACAACTCCACGCTCGTTTATTAAAACGATTATTATTATTATATTATTGAATCAATCTCGTTCCCAGGACTGTGCCCATCAGCTGATTCGCCCGTGCCGAATGAGTCTGTACGAAGGTGGATTTATCAAGGAGGTAGGTAGAGGGTGTCTATAGCTTCCTATACGGGGGGTATAATATTTATTACCGGGTCAGGGTTAACCGTTAGGCGCGCCACACACACGTCCAACGACTGTTCTGCGGCGTCATTCTAAAAATAGTTTCGCCAACACTCCAGATATAAAACGTGATCACGCGTCTCCTCTTCGTCGCGTGTCGCCCCGTACTGCAATTGCCCAGGGTGGAATCGGCAATGTCGCTACGATGGAAGTTTACTCCGAATAACTACCGAAAGAAAGAACTATCGCCGATGAACCGGTGAACGTTGAAACGAGCAGGCCGACGAGAAGAATGACAAGAGGAATTATTGTAATTTCGAGATGATCAACGGATCGTGGTTTTCGAAACCTTGAAACTTTAGAATCTGACTTGACACCGAATGTTTTCGAGACATTTAGAGAGTTTTACTAGTATTTTCTAACCAGCTGTAATCTGTGTGTAATGTACAGTCCTTGGTCATTGAATTAGGATCACTGGCAATTTCCAATGTTTCACGATGGAAAGGTTCGAACGAAATTTAATTGCAAGCATTCTATTAATTGTTGTACATTACTCTGTAATATTCGTGTTTCCTTTGGATCGTTTTTTCAATCTTGTATTGTCTATGAAGGATGTGGAGAGTTGCGGATTATTTGACTATTATAAAATTCCTATTGAACTAGAATCATTTCGACGTTTCGTATAATTTTGGTAAAACAGAAACGTTCGAAGCTTCGTTAATTATTAAAATATTAGACTAGTAGCCTAATATATTCTGGAATAATCCACTGTTAATTCTTTGGTTCATTAAAAATCTTTGTTAATTATTAAAGTTATTATAAAAGTTTTGTAGAGAATATGGAGGATTGCAGGTTATTTGTTAGGAGAAATAGTTTCACAACGAATAATGATTTTTCAAATGAAATGAGAGAAATGTTAAGTAAAGAATTAAACATAAAAATTTGTGACTGAACCTAATTCAATGGCCTATACAATATAATTGAGAATATTACATTAAAAAGGAAAAATACACTGACTAAATATATCGCTATACAGTGTTCAATCTTCATTTTTGTACATCGTCTGTACATCTTCGATATCAACAATAATAAGAAACGATTCCTACAGAACCCCTAGTTACTACCTCATTTGTCCTCTTTCGTATAAATCGAGTACTCGAAAGTTGATAAGAAAAAAAACTCACGAAACTCGTAGAGGCTCGTCCTAACCCGGCAGCCTTCTTATTTGGAATTCAGCGCTTAAAACTCGACTCTCGGTGATCGAGGACGATAACAGAAGTCGAGGCAGAGAAAGGAAGCCTGCAGATCAATTACGATTCGACAGACGGTTCGAAGCAGCCTCCCCGTCGTGAATTAAAAACTTTTCTCATAAGACGATCCTACCTCGTCCGCGAGGGGGGAGGAGGTAAAAATAAAAAAGAAAAATAGGAAGAACCGAGAAAAAACAAAGAGAAGTCGAACAAGGCGTGTTTCGAACGATCGAGACGTGACACGCGGAAGGAGACTAATTCGCGAGTGGCGCGGTGGTATCGTTGCGCGACTCATTATGCGGGCAAACCTGACCTCGATCTCCGATTGTAATGATCTTTCGCGGGTGGAACGTGTGTTACGTGGCCCGGTTGCCAGCGGGCCGGCCCTGAATGTCGACGACGCTGTCTTATACCGATCGGTGCAGCAGAAAATAATGATCCTCCGGCTTAAAAGCCGCAGAAAACTATAATACACGTGAACGCGGCACGAAACGTTCTGGCAATGACACCGTGTTGCACTGCGTCCAGCTTGCGTTTCGTCTTTCCTTGCCTTCGTTGCCTTTCGTATCAGCCAGTTGAATCCCTTGTGAATCCTGGTGAACCTGGTTCACCGACAGACGATCGTTTTACCGAATTCGTTTTCTACCGAACACTTTGATTAATTTATAATATTCAAATTAGATGTGTGTGTGTGTATGAAGATATTGTTCACTGCACGTTAAGACGTTATTGTGAATAACAATGAATAAATAGCAAGATCGGGACAAGAAGGTGTTCTAATAATCATTTCAACAACGATTCTTTATGGTACTCAAGGGGATATGTTCTTTTCTTTTGTATTTCAATTTTTGAAACTGTATATAGTTTAAAATCTCATTATATTATTGTTATATAGTGTTGAAGTATCATTACAGTAGTACTCTAGTGATATTATTATCATTAATAATATTAGCACTAGTAACATTATTAATTACTAATATAAAATGAACATTTACGAGTAGACTGTGAATTTTAATGCGTTTATAGCTAAATTTCTTCATTTCTTTCATATTTTCTTTCTTTCCTGTATAATTTCAAATTCGAATCGTATATGATTTAAAGTCTCAGCCTATTTAAAGTATTTATTGCATATTATTGCTATACATTATCACATTAAAATATTATCACGTCAGTGTTACAATATTAAAATATTTATTGTATATCACCAATTCCGATATTTCAAGGGAAATACGTATTACCTCTCTTCTAAATGTTAAGCTTAAGCAAGATTGTTCAACGTCAAGCCTTTCCTTCGGCAGAGATAATCATTTTAATTAGTTTCACTGCATTTAATTAAGCAGGAGGAGATGCACTCGAGATTGCATTCGAAGCACGCTTTTTCCTCGGGAAAAGAAATTGGCGGACCGAGACACTTGTTTCCCCGACGTTTAAGCACTTCTGCTTTTAATCACTCAAAGAAGAGGAGGGGGAGAAATACATATAAAGTTGATTTTCACAATTTCATCGTCAAAGTCTTGAGTAAATAATCTAACTTTGCACACGTTCCTTCTTACGGAACGTGTGCAAAGTTAGAATATTCCTTTTTTTACGGATGAAAGTTTCAACAGAAATGAGAACCGAATGAGAAGAATCTTTTAATGATCACAATCAGTCTAAAAAGTTTTCGTTGAATGTAACAATGTAACTACATTGAATGTAACTTCCTATATCTCATTTTTATTACATTATTTTTTTTTAGTTTAATTGTTAAGAAATTATTAATTTTGCATTTCTAAATACCGAATCATTCCGTGAGTAATGTGATTTCTCTGAGAGTTCAGTTTTAAACAATGGGAATGGTTATCATCGAAGTTTTGAAAAATTGGAACAGGAAAGTTAATGGAAAAAGATAGTAAAGTGTAAGAATCATCGATCGATTGCTAACGGGTTACTTCTTTTATTTTTATCTAATATACGAAAACCAACGTCATTCAGCCAAGATTATTCTTGGATCACCCACAGAATGTAGATTCTAATTTTTGAATCAGATAGAACTACTCTTGTACTATTGCAAAGTCGAGAACCTCATTTTTCTTAGTAAACCCATTTTCACGCGTTCAATGTTCGTTTGAATCAAATCCAAATTTCTGCCCTGACAAACTCTGTTTCTGATAATTTTAAAGCTCATGCTGTATTAGAGGCCGTTGAACTCGTCTTGGCATTAGCTACGTTAGTTAGGAAATCAAAAGAACTATATACAACGGAGACAAGTAATAATCTGAATAAATAAAACTAACAAACTCGTCACATTGTATAATTCTACAGTCCCTGGTCAAAAAATTAGGACCACTTGCAATTTTAACATCTTTCGTGTTCTCAATAAATTTTAAAAGTTTAAACAAAATTTAATTTAATATGTATTTATAACTAGTGGTTTTGTTAGATTATTATTATTATTCAACACATATAATAATTTATATATAATTATATATAATATTTCGTTCCTTTTTATTACCAGATACTTAATGCGTGAACGTTGAGAATCGAGGGAACGTTCATGCTAAAATATCAGTAACAAATGATAAATAATTAACACTAGAACTACCAAAATGGTGAAAATGACCATTGGATGTAAAACAGTGTATTTTTAGAGATTGTACATTATATTGTAAAGTTTCCTATTTTCGCCGGTAGTTCTCAAGCGTATGCATCGTTTACAATGGATTCAAATCATCCAAAATAAAGGACATGATAAAGCAGCGCGTACGAAACATGTCGAAAAGAATATACGCTGTAATCAAATCAAAGAAGATCATTGACTGACATTCGAATGTATTATAATATGCGTGAATTTTAATAGTTGATAAAAATCATCATCAAATTTCGTTCGCGTTTCAAAATTTTTCTAGAAGTACGAAACATGTTTAAAATTGTAAATGGTCCTTAATTTTTGGCGAAGAGTCCTGTACAAATAACGTGTATTTTTTTTTAGAGATTACGAAACTCAGTATCACCAAAATTCTTGCCACTCCGCCAAGGAACCGTTATGAGACACTGTACACCTACAGATTCATGGCGATTCGAAGTGTTTCAGAGGCCATCAAGCGTCGCGAGAGAAAGCGCGCGAAACTCGTCGTCCCGGCGTAATTTCATTAGCCATACCGCGGTGAAAAGGAATTCGGCACGTTGTATTCTGCCGGACAATAAAAGCGACTCGGTGGTAATTTTTACAAGCACCTTTCGTACATCAGTCTGTGGCAAGGAAGGTCACGCTGCACTCCAACCACGCTGCTACAGACACACCCAGTGTTAACACTTAACTACGTGACCTAGTGTCCTCGGCGTTGCACAACGAGGCGAGAAACTAGAGAAAATGTCTGCGAAAATTAAATAGGACAAACAGAAACGCGTGGGCGTGACATTTTTAGCGAAATCGAATGTATTTTTATCGCCCCGGAATCGCGCGCGCGGTGTGTTAAAGGTGTCAGGAGTTAAAAAGATACATACACATTCAAAGAACAATTGCAAGAACACGATTTGAATAATCAAACTTAATAAGTTACTTAAGAGTTAATTTGCCAAATGTCTCGTCGAATGGTACG
This sequence comes from Tetragonisca angustula, assembly GCA_036937485.2. Taxonomy (NCBI): domain Eukaryota; kingdom Metazoa; phylum Arthropoda; class Insecta; order Hymenoptera; family Apidae; genus Tetragonisca; species Tetragonisca angustula. The sequence goes on along the minus strand of JAWNGG020000389.1, from coordinate 75,826 downwards.
GGAAGAAATACTGAAGCAAAATGTGCGCGCGTAACTTTAACAGTTAGTAAAATTTGTTCAACAGAAGCAACATGTAAAATGTTGAAAATTCAATGACAAAAATCGAACAAAGATCAATTCAAATCTCCGGAGACGAATTGTCATGAATTCCTGGGAATTTCTAAAATTACAAAAATCACGGGAACACGATACAACAGCAACAAACTTAACAAAGAGTTATTTAAGAGTTAATTTACCAACTATCCCACGGAGCACGACATGACGTACTGCAACAGCGTGAATGCAAATTGCACGTGAAATTTACGGTGGTTCCCGACGAGGCGAGTGAGCCAACGTGGAAAATGAGAAACAGCGTGGGGGAAGGGGGATAGATGAGAGACACAGGAAGAAAGAAGGAAGAAAAACGAGAAAAACTTGGGGAAGAAGAAGAAGGAAAAAGAAAGAAATTGGAACTTACAGCGTGTGACGAGCCTGTTGTTGGTCTGGCTTGGGGGCGGAATTGCAGGCTGCGGAGGTGGCTGCGAGCTCAAATCTTCGAAGTTTATGATTTGCAAGCAGATGTCGTCCACCTCGCTCCTTATTAGCGCTATCACCTCGCTGCACAGAAATTTGGTGCCTGCAACAGATAAAAATTAATCCGATTAGCTCGCGCGCGTATCTACTGATGGCATCTTCGGACTTTGAGAAATATACGATTCTTTTTAAGTTTTTATACAGTTCATTTTATACATTTTATACAGTAGAAATTCGCCAGTTTTCGTACAATCTATGAAATCTCAGGAAATCGAAGTATTAAATTATTCATTCTCAGTGAATTAACACGTTTCATGTCTCTGGTACAAAAATACAAGAATTGCACTATATCTGGTAATATTATAATTCCGATTTTAGTACCAAGCATGCATCTTGCAACGATAGCCCGTTAGAAGCGGAAACACTGCGAGATAGCTTGTTGGTGTGGCACAACAAATATTGATTTCCAGGTATTAAACAAAGAAATTATACAACCATACGGACGCGTTCATCTTCATAAAGAAATGCTCCTTTATCAGGCGCATTAAACGAGATCACGGGATGTCTGGCGCGATAAATATCCACGTTCGACATGTTACAGCGATCGTCTATTAAACTTCAACCTGGTTAAATGTCTCGTGTCTTGTTTGAAGTTAGCCATAGGCTCCTACGAAGCAACCACAGGGGTAATAAAGACTTCGTAACTTCAATAAATCGCGTCTGGATTCGATCCAAATACAGTAGCTCGTAAAACTATTCGTTGCAATAAACCATAGAAATGTTCTATGTGCATATTTTTGAATACAAAAAATAATCCTTGCTCAACCTTTTGCAATCTGAGCGGTATTTATAGTGCAATGAGTCACTCGATCAATAATTATAAATTTAAAATTATTTTCTCACTGTCGTTGTATTAAATGTAGAAAAAGTATAGTTTTTTACTTGTTTATTTACCAGTTTTTTACTTGTTTATTTACCTGAATTCTTTGCTTCTCTAAAAATTTGAATTATATTATATTATTCAATTATTTCAACAGGATCTTACGTTGAGTCTTATTATTAACTTAATATTACATTCAGATTCTATTTTCACGAGCGATCTCATGTGTTCGTTCAAATTATTACATTTCAAATTTCTCGAAGACCTTAAGTTGAATTTCATTACAAATCTGACGTTCGTATGTTTTAAATTTTGTTTTTATGTTTGGATATTTACGCGAGCAGAATTTGTAGGCCGAAAGACAATATGAAATATCCTTTTATTTCGAGGAATATCGTAGGAGGACGTATTCGTCACACGTGTTCCCCAATTTCTGTCCCTACGTATTAGATTGTTCAGAAAGCTCAATCAGATTTCGACATCTAAATTATGAATCTGCCGAGGGAAATTATTCCAAATATGGTCCATTACGGACAATAATTTATTTAGAAATAATAAAACGAGGTCCATTACTTTCAATTTATTTATTTACACCATCTATGAAAAAAATATTATGCAACTTGATGCCAATAAAGTTCATGAAGGCTCGTTTCATTGTTCGGTGGAACTATTCAAATTTAAGATATAATCTGTGGGCGAAAGGTCAGAGTTTCATATTGTTAACAACGTGCGATTGAGCGTTATTATATAAAAGAATCTTTTCTTAACTAATATCAAATAGGATCAGGATAACAATCTTTGGCGTATATTACCCAGTTCATTGCAATATTTAATGCAGCCGTAGTCTCGTCTGATTTCAAAAAATTATTATTACCATGAATACCACGAATAAACCATCATATGAATAGCATTAATCAATAAAAAGAGACTGTTCCTTGTTTCTATCAAAATGCCATCCAAATAGCATAATGTTTTTATGTATTGTTGAAATAGATCGGTGAAAACAGTTAGTAAAACTGTACAATATAATTAAGTATAAAATATTCTTGTAATTTATATATTATATATAAAGTAATTTATATACTATACATATATGATTAATGTATATAATTATTCAAATTCAAACGTCGAAAACCGACAGAACCTTTTCAACTTTCTGAATCTAATACGTCGTTGCCAGGGATCGATTCTAGTTGTTGACGATCGATGCAGCCAAGTGCATTGCAAGTTTCATTCATATCCCTGAAGGAACACTCAGTCCAATACTCGTCTCGCGTTGATTCAAAAATCTCTTTGGACAGTGCTACTTCCTCGAGTTATGTCATTCGTACGTGGCGCGATAATTCCTCCGAGTCGTCACGAATCCGAACGGAAGATTAACAAAGTGGTGCAATCGCGTTACCCCACTTAACAATGTTACGCGGCTTCTGGGAAAGAATATTCGAATTACGACCTACGCTAACCCATAAAGATGGTAAAGATGGATTAAAGTGAGTGCATTCGAACACGCATCGACATCTTTCACGAACATTGGAAATTCCATTAGCAAAGTGACGACAACTGATTAGCGCGATTTTATTAGTAAAATTTTTAACAATCTCGGATGGAATATTTAGTGCAAGAGAAATCAATCACAGAAGTCTGTAATAAATGTAACAGGTTTCCTACAAATGTTCAAATACTTCTACAAACAGTTACCACGTTTGGCAAAAAGGTTCTCGATCAAACACAAGTGCTTGAACATTGAATTCTTTCAGGCATAAAAATGCACATGATTTCAATTGAATCCCTTTGTATAAAAATTTTCTATACACGCGTTTGATCGAAAGCGTTTTATTATTTTATCTGAAGCACTTAAAAATATACATTCATCAAGCGTTTGTCAGTCTTTTAAAGCGTATATCACTCACGAGAAGGTATTCAAATAATTTCAAACATCCGTTACTCTATTAACCACTTGCGCTGGCAACTGATTGGACCATAACGAGTGACCAAACCGTATACGATAATTCGTCGCATTCTTTTTGAACTCGTCGGTATGATATCACTGGATAGAAATTATTGAGAAGTAATGAATTTATTATTTGTTTCACCTATTTTGTTTTACTTAAATATACTTAAAACCGAGAAAATATTACAATTTTGAAACAAAAAAATTCTCGACGTGCGTGGCATGTCATGGTTAAAATTAACATTCTTTTTCTTTTTTGTTTCTTCGGATTACTGTACCTCCGAAATTCGAAAAAGAAGGAATCGAAGCACCGAAGTATCGGTTAAAGCCCGATAAATCACGGTCGGTGATTCGATCACGAGAACGAATATATATTCCACACGGATACGAGTGTAAAAAGCCTCTTCGCGGCATTTGCGGCCAGCGTCAAGGTCACGGAAGCCCGTAACCACGGGAACACGATTAACTACGACTACGACGAACGACTTGGTGGATTTTGTTCGCCGGGCTGCGCGAGCTACGTCGGCTAATTAGCCAACGTGTGTGTTCACGAGTCAAGGTACGTTGGACTTGGTCCAAAATAGAGGTGTGCGAGAACCCGAAATATCGGGTCGGGTCGGGAACACGAAACTTCTTCTGGTTCGGGACGAGTACCCGAAAATTTCGAGATTCTCGGGAATTTATCGGGATTTTCGCAAGAGTAGGGATTCTCAAAAGAATTAGGATTCCCGAAAGAGTTGGGATTCAGGAAAGGATTGGTAACAAGAATAAATAATTCGTTAAAACCTACGCCTTCAATTATATCGAAAGGTCGCAGAGCCATCATTCGAGCAATTCCTTCTGTTACATCTTTTGGTTTAATCTTTCGCGTATCATTTTGTACATGCGACAAATTTTATATCAATTCAGTTTCTAGTACATGTACTCATGTTTGGATGCATATGCTTCAAATCGTAATAAACCAGCAGTATTTGCATACTTAGTTTTAAATTCATGATGACAATGTATCGATTTCACCTTTGTATCATCTTTTTTTTGAAAATGTTCCCAAACAGAGCTTCTCTTTACCTTCTTCCTTTACACGATATCTTCTGCACTACTTCCTGCTACCATAACTTTACTCTCACTATCACTCGACACTTTTTTTAAACATTTTTATTCTTTATTAAATTTACACAGATTTTGAAATATACGTCTGAGCTTCCCGAAATTTTTTAGCGATACTGTTCAACAGCGTACATAATGTCCAAGTACTAAGCACGCAGTCACACGTTCATTTACATCAGGTCACACGTTCTTAGAATCCGTGTTTCCAATAACTTCACTGGCAGAAGAAATTGAACTGTGTATTTACATATTTTGTAGGCTGCTATACAGCATTGCAGAATAGTTCGAGAAGCGGGTTCTCGAAATTTTCAGGAATCTCGACTTTTTCGGGAAACACGATTCCTTCGGGAATCTCGAAATTTTCGGGAATACAACTCGTCCCGACCATCGGGTTCCCGATATTTTCAGATTCTCGCACACCTCTAAAATTACAGTATTTATTGTTGCCTAAGATTAATGAGGGCTATAAAACAATAAAACTGTAAAATTGAAAAATTTTAACGATATAAAACATAAAAACTGTAAAACGATTGATTACTGTAATAGAAATAGTGTTTCTGGAAGTATCGACAAAGACTACCACCTGTTGTGCATCGCTGACTTTATCTTTATCTGTTGGTTGAGCAAGGAAAAAAGTCATTATAAGTTGAACCTTCATCGTGTGTACATCGATTAAATATTCGAAGTGAATTTTAAAAACAATATTTCTGAATATTCCAATTGTTTAAACATTACCTAATATTTCCAATAATTTATTTGCAACAATTAAACAATAAATTCTCTTCTATAATATTTCTAAGTGTCATTTAAAATATTTAATTAATAATTTATAAGAACCTTGAACAATGTACTTAAGAGAAATGACGTTGAATGAATGAAATAATTAATTTAATTGTTTAATCGTAATATAAAAATTGCAAAAATTATAAAATAGTATCTAGAAATATTGTAGAAACAAAATAATTTAATTATTAAAAATATAATTGTTTCAAATGAATTATTCAAATTGTAAAATAATCTATTTTTGTATATTATTTAACAAATTTAATCATTTGTTTATAGCAATTCAATCAGTGATTGAACTTCAAAGAATTATTTCATAGTTTGAACATTTCATTTATAATAATTAAATTATATTATTTACAATAACAGAAAAGATTGTTACGTAAATTCCTTGCAATTAGAAACATTAAACAACTGAAAATTTTTATACGTTGCGCGATTACTCTGAAGCGACGATCACTGCTTAACTCGATTTTTGACTACAGAACTTTTCTCTACATAAATTTCTGTTTAATATACACCAATGCAGTTATAAATTAAAAATTAATATCATGAAAGTGTAAATTTAGTTTCAGACAGTTATAGACAAAAAAATTAATGAATTATTACATTTGACAATATAATATATTCATGAAAGTGTAACCTTGCGACAGAAATCTAAAAACTATTGATTAGTATAATAGCTGTTTCGAAAAACTGAAAAAAAATTGTCAACAGTTCCGGGTCACAGACGATCGGAACATTAGATTAACCTTCAGCGGTACGGAGACTCATTACCAATTGAACTTCCGTCGTATGCACAATTCTAAGAAATTTTCATTATCTGTATCGCATCATTAACGAAAGATCAGATTAATATCAATCGATATGGCGACAAGAGCTCATTACGAATCGAATTTTTGTCGTGGGCACATCCACCAAATTTAGAAGTTTGAAAAAAATTATCAACAGTTCTGGATCACTGACGACCGAAGTATATATTAACCTTCAGTGATACGGAAGTTCATTATCAATTTAACTTCCACTGTATACACATCGAACAAATTTTAGAAATTTGAAAAAAATTATCAGCTGTTCTGGATCATTGACGAGAGAAATATACATAAATTAACCTTAAGCGGGACAGAGACTCATTACCAATTCAACTTCTGTCGTATGCACATCGACCAAAATGTAGGAGTGAATTTTAAATAATATTTCTGAATATTCTACTTGTTTATATTATCTAATATTTCTAATTATTTATTTGTAACAGTTAAACAATAAATTCTCTTCTATAACATTTCTAAGTTCTACTTAAAATTTTTAATTAAACATTTGTAGTAATCGTGACACTAATACAATTCTAAGAAATTTTCATTATCTGTATCGCATTATTAACGAAAGATCAGATTAATGTCAATCAATATGGAGACAAGAGCTCATTACGAATCGAATTTTTGTCGTGGGCACATCGACCAAATTTAGAAATGAAAAAAATTATCAACAGTTCTGGATCACTGACGACCGAAATATATATTAACCTTCAGTGATACGGAAGTTCATTATCAATTTAACTTCCGCTGTATACACATCGAACAAATTTTAGAAATTTGAAAAAAATTATCAGCTGTTCTGGATCATTGACGAGAGAAATATACATAAATTAACCTTAAGCGGGACGGAGACTCATTACCAATTCAACTTCTGTCGTATGCACATCGACCAAAATGTAGGAGTGAATTTTAAATAATATTTCTGAATATTCTACTTGTTTATATTATCTAATATTTCTAATTATTTATTTGTAACAGTTAAACAATAAATTCTCTTCTATAACATTTCTAAGTTCTACTTAAAATTTTTAATTAAACATTTGTAGTAATCGTGACACTAATACAATTCTAAGAAATTTTCATTATCTGTATCGCATTATTAACGAAAGATCAGATTAATGTCAATCAATATGGAGACAAGAGCTCATTACGAATCGAATTTTTGTCGTGGGCACATCCACCAAATTTAGAAGTTTGAAAAAAATTATCAACAGTTCTGGATCACTGAAACGACCGAAATATATATTAACCTTCAGTGATACGGAAGTTCATTATCAATTTAACTTCCGCTGTATACACATCGAACAAATTTTAGAAATTTGAAAAAAATTATCAGCTGTTCTGGATCATTGACGAGAGAAATATACATAAATTAACCTTAAGCGGGACGGAGACTCATTACCAATTCAACTTCCGTCGTATGCACATCAACGAAATTTTAGCAGAAAAATTTTAAATAATATGTCTGCAACCAAACCTTAATCTACAATTCCGACTTCAACGATTGGTAAGGTACATGGTTTGGTGTTCAGTTAATACTTGATAGTGTTCATTTGAGCATGAATACGAGTTCATTTTCCATGATTTGCATCGTAGTCGTACAAGATATACTTTATTAGTTACCATTCTGTAACAATTACCGTAATATACGTTATATTTCTGCACATAGATAATATTAGATAATATTAGACTACCAATAATACTGCTATTCAGAATTTGTCTTTGAATCTATAATTTGGAAAATAATTTAGTCCTTTACTATTAATGAGTCAAACAAGAATATTTCTTCAATATCTTAAATAAACAATCATGCCTTACTTTACGAATACCATTTCTCTTCCTAACAAATTACTTAAATTCAATACAAGTTGAGACCTGTGAGAAATATATGAAAGAGTACTGATTTAAAATACATTACAACGAGACCCGTGCGTAGTCACCTCCACGTGGTGGGTCTTGGTAATTGATATCGTTTCACAAACATTAAAGTTTGTGAAACGTTATCACGCTAAATTGTAAAACGATAAACGGCAAACTTTAATGTTTGTGAAACGATATTAAGCTAAGAACTACGCAACCTACAGTTCGATTTAGACCGTGAAAATTTCTTTCCTTTTTTTATTTCACGGTCTAAGCAGAACTGTAGGGACAATTAGTTGATAAGTAAACTATTGGGCCCCCAGCGGGCCACCGATGGACGACGAGGAATCTCGCCGAGACATCGTGGGATGCCTGCGTCTTAGCTTTAAGTTGCGAGCGTTTAGTTTTAAGTCGCGTGCGTTTAATTAATATTTGTAAATTCACTGTGAGCGCATTCTGTACAAAGGCACGTTTATTTATCTTGGGACGAAATTGGGGATTTCTCGTTCGTTATTACTATTGTTACTGTCATTGCGCTAGAATAGAGTTATATTTGTTACTGTCATTGCAAAAGAGTAGAGTTTCCACATTTCATGGTCAGTGTGTCAAATCAAGGAACTGCAGCCTCGTTCGAAACGGACGAGGTCAGGTTCTTGTAGTCAGTTCCTTTGTAATCCGACTCAGCGGTTCTTCGGAACCCCACTGTGTCGTTGGGGGTTGCACTAGACTACTTGCCTCTAAATGCTCGAACCTCGATTTGGCACACTGACAAATCGCGGTTTTTATTTTTCATTTCGCGTTATGTCTCTTACAAGGCACGATATTGAAGCGTGTCAATAGTTTCGTTTCCCTAATTTCGTTCAAAGTTCAATAAACGTGTCTTTGATACAAAATGCGCTACTAGGGCTGCGAATTATTGTACAGTTATTGTGTGCATTGTATGATTCTATGTATTGTGTGCATTGTGTGCATTGTATGAATTGTATGAACTGTATGAAATGCGTGAAATGTATACTCTGCATGAATTGTATGAATTGTATGATCTGCATGAATGGTATGATTTGTATAAATTGTATGAATTGTATGCATTGTATGTAACGTACGAGTGTATTATTTTATGTACTGTATGTATTGTGTGATTGTGCGGGAGATGAACTTGTTAACGCGATCGTTGTTTGAGAGACAGAGTTCCATGGTTCAAGCTCATACTTGCGTTTTAGAGTTAAGGTTTATACTTGAGTTTGAGATTGAACTATGGAACGTCTGTCTCCTTTTTAACTCCGGGCCAAGTCGAATAAAAGCTCGGTATTCATTAAGTTGAATGCCGAGTTGCTTGTAAGTAATGGAGGGTGGTTGGGAATAGGGCCCGGGGCGGGTCTCGTGCGTAGTCACCTCCTCGTGGTGAGACCTGGTAATTGATATCTTTTTACAAATTTTATCTTGTAAAACCATATCAAGCTAAGAACTACGCAACCTACAGTTCAGTTTAGATCGTAAAAATTTCTGTCCGTTCTTTATTTCACGATCTAAACTGAACTGTAGGGACAATTAGTTGATAAGTAAACTATTGGGCCCCCAGCGGGCCACCGATGGACGACGAGGAATCTCGCCGAGACATCGTGGGATGCCTGCGTCTTAGCTTTAAGTTGCGTGCGTTTAGTTTTAAGTTGCGTGCGTTTAGTTTTAAGTCGCGTGCGTTTAATTAATATTTGTAAATTCACTGTGAGCGCATTCTGTACAAAGGCACGTTTATTTATCTTGGGACGAAATTAGGGATTTCTCGTTCGTTATTACTATTGTTACTGTCATTGCGCTAGAATAGAATTATATTTGTTACTGTCATTGCAAAAGAGTAGAGTTTCCACATTTCATGGTCAGTGTGTCAAATTAAGGAACTGCAGCCTCGTTCGAAACGGACGAGGTCAGGTTCTTGTAGTCAGTTCCTTTGTAATCCGACTCAGCGGTTCTTCGGAACCCCACTGTGTCGTTGGGGGTTGCACTAGACTACTTGCCTCTAAATGCTCGAACCTCGATTTGGCACACTGACAAATCGCGGTTTTTATTTTTCATTTCGCGTTATGTCTCTTACAAGGCACGATATTGAAGCGTGTCAATAGTTTCGTTTCCCTAATTTCGTTCAAAGTTCAATAAACGTGTCTTTGATACAAAATGCGCTACTAATTATTGTACAGTTATTGTGTGCATTGTATGATTCTATGTATTGTGTGCATTGTGTGCATTGTATGAATTGTATGAACTGTATGAAATGCGTGAAATGTATGCTCTGCATGAATTGTATGAATTGTATGATCTGCATGAATTGTATGATTTGTATAAATTGTATGAATTGTATGCATTGTATGTAACGTACGATTGTATTATTTTATGTACTGTATGTATTGTGTGATTGTGCGGGAGATGAACTTGTTAACGCGATCGTTGTTTGAGGGACAGAGTTCCATGGTTCAAGCTCATACTTGCGTTTTAGAGTTAAGGTTTATACTTGAGTTTGAGATTGAACTATGGAACGTCTGTCTCCTTTTTAACTCCGGGCCAAGTCGAATAAAAGCTCGGTATTCATTAAGTTGAATGCCGAGTTGCTTGTAAGTAATGGAGGGTGGTTGGGAATAGGGCCCGGGGCGGGTCTCGTGCGTAGTCACCTCCTCGTGGTGAGACCTGGTAATTGATATCTTTTTACAAATTTTATCTTGTAAAACCATATCAAGCTAAGAACTACGCAACCTACAGTTCAGTTTAGATCGTAAAAATTTCTGTCCGTTCTTTATTTCACGATCTAAACTGAACTGTAGGGACAATTAGTTGATAAGTGAATTATTGGGCCCCCAGTGGGCCACCGATGGACGACGGGGGATCTCGCAGGGACATCGGGGGATGCGTGCGTCTTAGCTTTAAGTTGCGTGCGTTTAGTTTTAAGTTGCGTGCGTTTAGTTTATGTAAATTCACTGTGAGCGCATTTTGTATAAAGACACATTTATTTAACCTGGAACGAAATTAGAGATTCCTTCTCTCCGATCTTTTTCATTATTACTGTTGTTACTGTTATTGCAATAGAGTAGATTTTCAATTTTTCATTGTCAGTGTGTCAAGTAGGGGAACTGCAGCCTGGTCCGAAGGGATGGGGTAGGTTCTTGTAGCCTACCGTCCTTTGTAATTCGGCTCCAGTGGTTCATCGGAACCCCACTGTGCCGTTGGGGGTAGCGCTGGACTACTCGCCCCTAAGTGCTCGAACCTCGATTTGAAATACTGATAAACCGCGATGTCAGGATGTCAAGTCGGGGAACTGCAGCTTCGTCCGAAAAGACATAGTTTGGTTCTTGTAGTCGAGCGTCCTTTGTAATTCGGTTCCAGTGGTTCCGAAGAACCCCACTGTGCCGTTGGGGGTAGCGGTAAACTACTTGCCTCTCTAAATGCTCGAACCCCGATTTGACACACTGACAAATCGCGGTTTCATTTCGCGTTATGTCTCTTACAAGGCACGATATTGAATCGTGTCAATAGTTTCGTTTCCCCTAATTTCGTTTCAAAGTTTAATAAACATGTCTTTGATACAAAATGCGATGGTAGGGTATGTATTTGTACGATTGTATGTATTGTGTGCATTGTGTGCATTGGGTGCATTGTATGAATTGTGTGAATTGTATGAATTGTATGAATTGTAGAAGTTGTGTGCACTGTATAAATTGTGTGTATTATATGAACTGTATGAATTGTATAAATTGTATGAATTGTATGAATTGTATGTAATTGTCATGACATCGTGGGACGACGAGGGATATCGCAGGGACATCGCGGGATGCGTGCTTCTTAGCTTTAAGTTGCGTGCGTTTAGGTTTAGTTATAATAGTAATAAAATAGTTAGTATCTGGGTTTTCTTCCTTAACTTTATTTGCCATCACATTTTTCTCTTCTGCTTGTTGTCCTCCTTTCCATTTTTCCATTCGTTTCTTCATTTTCATTTCCATCATTTCTTTTTCGACATTCAATGCCACTTGCCAATTTTGTTTTTTGGCGTTCAACTTTCTTTCAAATTCAATCCGTTCGTTCCCTAATTTCTCTAACAATTCGGAATACATGTGTTTTATATATTGCTCTTGATCATTGTACCATGTTCCATTTCCTTCTCCAATACTGTCTTCAAGTTTTGTGCTTCTAGTCTGTTGACCACTTTGTTATATGTTGAGAGGACATAATAATCACCGTACCTGTCAGTCAATTTTATTGGCCTTGTCTCCTTTTTACGTAACTCTGGGCCAAGTAGAATAAAAACTGAGTATTCATTCAGTTGAATGCCGAGTTGCTTGTATGTAATGGAGGGTGGTTGGGATTAGGGCCCGGGGCGGGTCTCGTGCGTAGTCACCTCCTCGTGGTGAGACCTGGTAATTGACATCGTTTTACAAACATTAAAGTTTGTAAAACGTTACCAAGTTAAATTGTAAAACGATAAACTGTAATGTTTGTAAAATGATATCAAGCTAAGAACTACGCAACCTACAGTTCAGTTTCTGTTCATTCTTTATTTCACGATTTAAACTGAACTGTAGGTACAATTAGTTGATAAGTAAACTATTGGGCCCCCAGCGGGCCACCGATGGACGACGAGGGACATCGTGGGATGCGTGCGTCTTAGTTTTAAGTTGCGTGCATTTAGTTTTAGTTAATTGTAAGATAATTTATTTGTAAATTCACTGTGAACGCATTCTGTACGAAGACACATTTATTTAACTTGAGACGAAATTAGGGACACCTCCTCCCTCCTCTTTTTCCGATCGTTGTTACTATTGTTATTGTCATTGCACTAAAGTAGAGATACATTTGCTACTGTCATTGCACTAGAATAGAATTACTTTGGTTACTGTCATTGCACTAGAGTAGAGTTACGTTTGTTACTTTCATTGCACTAGAATAGAGTTACTTTGGTTACTGTCATTGCACTAGAGTAGAGTTACATTTGTTACTGTCATTGCACTAGAGTAGAGTTACTTTTGTTACTGTCATTGCACTAGAGTAAAGTTTCCAACTTTCGTTGTCAGTGTGTCAAGTTGGGGAACTGCAACCGCGTCCGAAAGGACGAGGTAAGTTCTTGTAGTCTAGCGTACCCTAGAATTCAGCTCCAGTGGTTCTTCGGAATCCTAATTGTGCCAGTTGGGGGTCGCGTCTAGACTACTTGCCGCTAAGTGCTCGAACCTCGACTTGGCACCCTGACACAATGCAATGTCAGTGTATCAATTCGGGGAACTGCAGCCTCGTCCGAGAGGACGAGGTAGGTTCTTGTAGTCGATCGTCCTTTGTAATTCGGCTCCAGTGGTTCTTCGGAACCCCACTGTGTCGTTGGGGGTAGCGTTAGACTACTTGCCTCTAAGTGCTCGAACCTTGATTTGGCACACTGACAAATCGCGATGTCACGGTGTCAAGTCGGGGAACTGCAGCTTCATGTCTGTAGAGGCAAAGTTCGGTTCTTGTAGTCTAGCGTGGCTCTTCGTAATACTGCTCCAGCCTGGGTTCCGAATGAACCCCACTGTGCCGATGGGGGTGCGTTAGTTACATGCCTCTAAGTGCTCGAACCCCGATTTGGGGACACTGACAGCGAAAGTTGGAAACTTTACTCTAGTGCAATGACAGTAACAAAAGTAATTCTACTCTAGTGCAATGACAGTAACAAATGTAACTCTACTCTAGTGCAATGACAGTAACCAAAGTAACTCTATTCTAGTGCAATGATAGTAACAAAACCCGGTTTTATTTCGCGTTATATCCCTTTCAAAACACGATATTGAAGCGTCTTAATAGTTTCGTTCTCCTAATTTCTTTCAAAGTTTGATAAACGTGTCTTTGATACAGAATGCGCTGTTAGGGCTGCGATTATTGTACAATTGTTGCGTTTTCATATTAGATGAGTGTGTAGTTAATATGAAGGGCTGCGAGTGATTGCAACATATTGTATAATTGGCATTCGTGTGTGATGTATGGTTGTATGTAATTTACGATTTTATGTAATGTATGTAACGTATGTTTGTACGCAATGTATGTAACGTGTGATCGTATGTAATGTATGTAATGTACGACTGTATGTAACGTATGTAATGTATATAATGTATGATTGTATGAGTGTATATATTGTATGACTGTTAACGCGATCGTTATTCGGGAGACAGAGTTCCATAGTTCAATCCCATACATGCGCTTTAGAATTAAGATTTAGACTTAAGTTTTGAGATTGATCTATTGAACGTCTGTCTCCTTTGTTTGTAACCTCGGGCCAAGTAGAATAAAATCTCCGCATTCCTTAAGAATGCCGAGTTGTTTGCATGTAATGGAGGGTGGTTGGGACTAGGGCCCGGGGTGGGTCTCTTGCGTAGTCACCTCCTCGTGGTGAGACCTGGTAATTGATATCGGTTCACAAACATTAGAGTTTTACAAACTTTAATGCTTGTAAAACAATATCAAGCAAAGAACTACGCAACCTACAGTTCAATTTAGATTGTGAAAATTTCTGTTCATTCTTTATTTCACGATCTAAACTGAACTGTAGGTACAATTAGTTGATAAGTAAACTATTGGGCCCTCAGCGGGCCACCGATGGACAACGAGGGATCTCGCAGGGACATCGTGGGACAACGAGGGATTTCGTAGTGATGTCGTGGGATAACGAAGGATATCGAAGAGACATCGTGGGATGCGTGCGTCTTTGCTTTAAGTTGCGTGCGTTTAGTTTTAAGCTGCATGCGTTTAGTTTTAAGTTTCGTGCGTTTACTTTTAGTTAATTATAAGATAGTTAGTATTTGTAAATTCACTGTGAGCGCATTCTGCACAAAGACACGTTTATTTAAAACTTGAAACGAAATTAGGGTCATCTTCTCTTCACTCTTCTTTCATTCGTTGTTACTACTGTTAGTGACATTGCACTAAAGTAGATTTTCCAAATTTCGTTGTCAGAGTGTCAGGGAACTGCAGCTTTGTCCGAAAAGACAATGTAGAGTAGTTCGAGAAACGGTAGCCGAGTTCTCGAAATTTTCGGGAATCTCGATTCCTTCGGGAATTTCGAAATTTTCGAGAACCCGACTCGACTCGTCTTCTTTCCGACCATCGAGTTCCCGATATTTTCGGGTTCTGGTACACCCCTGGTCCAAAAGGGCTCGACAAAAAGAAAGTGTGTCCCGTGACGGTGTGAGACAGTGGCCAGGATTCCCGATTCGAACAGGCCTTCTGTTGCGCAACTCATCGATCCACTGGGATGGAAAACACCGAGAGAGTCTGGCACGCGGTGAGCGTAATCG
Organism: Tetragonisca angustula; assembly: GCA_036937485.2. Taxonomy (NCBI): domain Eukaryota; kingdom Metazoa; phylum Arthropoda; class Insecta; order Hymenoptera; family Apidae; genus Tetragonisca; species Tetragonisca angustula. Next base: position 60,622 of record JAWNGG020000389.1, on the reverse strand, counting down.
GTCGGATAAGCGTGCCAAGAGTGCCACTGGCCACCTGGATCTTCGTCTCGTTGGACGTCACCGATCTCGTGGAACGTCAGCGATGATGAGTCTCGTACTGTCGTCGAGGGATCGTGATCGGTCACTTGCCCCGGAGACTGTGTTCAATTATAGACGAAGCTTCAACTTGTTTGACTGCGGACCTTTTTCTTAACACACAGTCGTGGGTGAACAGGAAATGATGTTTATAGAAACATGAAAGTTGGTTGAATTTTTTGGTAACTGTTTAATTCTTGTTGCTACTAGAGTGAATGAAGAAAGATATTTCATATGAAAAGATGGAAATTGAATATTCGACGATTGGTGATTTTTAAGTAAGAATAAAAGGAAATTATACGTTTATGGGTTGATTGGACCTTCAGAAATCATGGATCTTTAACTGTTTGATTGTAGATATTTAGTCTAGATATTTCTTCAATGGGTAAATACATATATATATATATATATATACATATAGATAGATGAAAGTCGAATAATGGTAGAATTTTTGTAAATTATAAAAAGAGCTCAAACTTGTTTAATTCTTGCTACTAGAATGAATGGAGAAAGATATTTCATACGAAAGAAGACCAAGTTGAATATTTGACGATTAATGGAATATTTGAACCACTAGCGAATAGAAAAAGGTTTCTTAAACAAGAAAAAATAAAAATAGAATGTTTATGAATTGGTTGGATTTTTGAAAATTATGACTTTCAACCTGTTTGATTCCAAATCTTCTTCAATTAATGAATAAAATGAATAGAGAAATATTTTCTCAAGCAAGAGAAATAATGAATGTTGCATGTTTAAGGATTAGTCGAATTTTTAGAAATTACAAATGGAGAATAAAGAAGAATTTACGTAGAAAAAAGATGAAACGCTTAACATTTGTTTGAATTGTTAAAAATTATGCTAATTGTATTTCAACATGTTCGATTTTGGACATTTCCTGAACCACTGATGGATAAATATAGAAACATTTTCGTTGGGAAACAAATTGGTTGAATTTTTAAAGTTTCAGGTAGTTTCAGAAGTGTAGAGAAATAATAGCTTGAGTGCGCAGTATACGAGGAAGTATTACATAATCGTTTAGTGAATCAATGACTGAAAGACTCGACAATCGGCTGCAATGTTCGAACAAGTATCGGTGGAACTGAGGAAATCTATCAGCAAAAGGAATACGAAGAAGAAAAGTTATTCTTTAAATGATTCATTCTGATAAACTCTACCTACGAAAATACTGTACTATATTTTATTTTCATAAATATAAGACGCTTGATATTAACTCTAGTTAAGAACCATTCAATCAAGGAATTAGTAATTTCCTTCTTTTATCTTTATTCGAAATTTAAAACAACCGAGTCCCTCCTTTCTCCTCTCTTCTTTTAAACTGTTCTATAAATTTTCAATATTCAAGGATATATCTTAGTTTTAATTACCCAAGATATTTCATTTCCTGTGTATCTTACAAAATCCATTTTCTTACTGATTCACTCTACATTTATTTTAAAAAAAAAACAATAATCAAACACGTCGTCTCCGTATTGTTCACTGTCATTTTCCATGTGGATTGCATTCTGTATATCTCAATATTAGTATAACAATAATAAAAAAGGATTAATACAAAATCTATGGTTATATCTTTTATAACTTCGTTCAGTAACGTGTAGTGTTTACACGTGATTACACGGTTCATCCACCAGATGAATGACGCAAGTTCATTCATGATGCGAGTGTTCAGCAAAAGAGGGAAAACAAGGATACGGTCAACGAAACGGACAGATGATAAAATTCACTGATCAATTACCGAGGAATTCTCGGCTTGACCAAGCCACTCCACGTGTCTAGAGTCTAGATAGCCGCTAATATGTGCAATACGTGTGGTTTCTTCGGCAACGTCACAGCAAGCTGTTCTATCGATCCGTTGCCGGCTTTCTTTCTCTGTTATGCTTTCCCTCTCGCTTGCACTTTGTCCCAGTGGAATTACGCACGCAGACGGGTCACGCACAGCTGGCTTGTCAGGTCCGACTGAAATGCGAGCATGCGAGGAAGAAACACTGTGTAAAACAGCCCTCGCGGCGGGCCGCGTTGCGCCTTTCACATTTTCTCGCTCCATTTTTCATACGGCCCACGTTACTGACTACCGCCTGTTAAACTTTTACGTCGTCAGAAATTCATCCCTAAAACGTTCTGACTAACGTTGATCTTCTTCTCTTTTCTTTTTCTCGCGGTAATTAATCATGTTTCGCGAGCTGAAAGCGTGAAATGGACCTACATGCTAACGCGATCATACATTAATGCAATCCTAATGAAGAATTTGACTGAGGAATCTGAATGCTTTGCTGTTTTATATTTCTTTTTTTTTTTTTTTTTTAATGGAATTAATTATATTTTATGAATCAACAGCGTGAAATAATGAAACAATATGAAACTTATTAATCTTGTCAAAGAATTTAACTGAAGTAATTTAATCGTCAGAAATTTACTCTTAAAAGAGAACGAATCCCTTTTTCGCAAAACGTTTGGATGACATTGATTACTTCTGAATCAAGCGAAATGACATTTGAGTGAATGCAAAATTTTATTGAAAAATTTGATTCCGGCAGCTTAATGCTTTCATGACAGGTGTCACAATACGTTACCAAATATTAATATAAATAAACATAAAATATCTGTTGAAATAATAAAAATTGCGTAAGATTTATGTCGAATGCCGGAAGCTTTTAGCCAAAAAGTAATTTTATTCCATTATTAGAATAAAGACTATCTGAAAACAAAACAATCTGTTTCGCGAATACAGATGTAGTATACCCTTTTACAAAAATTTTCGCAAGAAGAATGTTGTTTGAACGTATCATTTAAATTAAGAATTTTACTCTGAATTGTGAAAACTTCTGACAACCATTCTGTACAATGATAGTTCCAGCATAAGTAATGTAAACATCTGGGATTACAAACTGTGCTCTGCAGGTAATGCAGGTAGTTTTTATTCAAAACATTATTTTAATTCAACGTAACGTTTAATGTCATTTACGTCACTTCACATTGGTGTAATTCGAAGATTGCAAAGAATAGTTTTCGAATAATTAAGGGAACTGGATCATCCGGACACTTTAAGCAACAATCCTCGCGAAAGAATTACGTATACAATCTGAAAAACGAAAAAGAGCTTCAAACGAGTTTCAAAGTCTGTACTAATGTCATTTCGATGAAACGGGGAAAGAATGGACAACGCGTGCCGTGCGAAACGAACGGACAATTTTCCAAGCAGCGGAAGAAACGATATACACCTCATGAAGATATAAACAGAGGAAATAACAGACTTCTTTAATGATGACTTTAATTATAGTGAACGAAGTACGAGTGGACGAGGCGACGAGGACACTTGCTTTGTTCCGACTTCATTACTTCTTGCTTGCTCAACTTTCGAGAGTGCAAGACAGAGACGAGAGAGAAAGAGGAAAAAAAGAACAACCTATTGAAATTTAAACATACTGTACTGCTAAATTCAGCCATTCTCTTTTCAACCGTCGCTCACAGAAGGAAACTCCTCCGAGAAAGAAGAAAAAGGAATACGCAGAAAGAATCTCGAAAAGAAAAAAAAAATAGCAGCGGAGAATGAATCGCGGGGAGAGAGTAGCCTCATTCGTCTCTCTTCTTGATTCCAGAAATTGAACTTGAATGGAAGTCGACAGGGGAACAAGTAACCAGTGAAAATTCCAGTGGTACTCCGACTTAATTGAAACGTCAGTCTGTGTAAATAAGAGAGAGAGAGAGAGAGGGAAAGGGTTGGAGAAAAGGCTTCGTTTGACGGTGTGAAACGTTCGTTTTCACGGCTCCTCTTCCCGTCACTTCCCTTGGCGCGCAGGAAGCCGCGGAATAAATGGCGGCGCGCCAACGATTTTTCTTCATAAAAATTCAAGACGCGGTTTAAAGGATCACCGTGCCGTTGGACGACCAATGCTGAGAACACTTGCTTTGTTTCGGTCGAGTAGTCCCGGGGTCTCGTTAGGTCCTCGTGGTTCCGCGGCTTTTAAACCGACCGACGAGATGCAGAAGAATGCTCTGGATGAGTCAAGGCCCGCGAGCAGAAATAAAAAGAAAAGAAAAAGAACAAAAAATTGACGAAGAGGAGAGAAAAAAAAATAGAGAAATAGAAAGAGAGAGAGAGAAAAGAGAGGGAGAAAGGTGGATAAGACTGAGAAATGAGAAAGGGATGCGCAAGCAACAAGGGTGAATGTACGCTGGATCCATTCAACGCAACGTCCTTGTGAGAGAAAGAGATTAGAGTGTAGGAGAGACAAGATATATATATATACTCTTTCAGAGGACTTTGCATCGTCTTCCCATAGAAAAAAAAGAAGAATATAATCCCATTGTTGGATAAAACACTGGCCGATCGATTTTTGTAAAAGCTTCTCGCTTTCAGTGAGTCCTGAGTTTTAGAGAAATAATTATTTTCTCTATCCGTGGCGTACGAACTACATAATCGTGATAACTACTAATAGTTACTGAACTACATAAAATAAATATATATATTCTTTTAGATTTCACACAAAATTTTATACATAGCCACCTAAAGATTTCTTTTTCTTGTTTGTTTTCTTATTGACTCAAATAAAGAAGATTTTATCGTAATTAGTGAAACAATATAGGCATATGTATAAGAAACTTATATCCCTTCCAATATTAATATTATATTCTGATTATTTTACTGAATATTGTGAGTTTTATGTTGCAGTAGTCAGTAATGAATAAAACTGGAGAATCGCAGTGAAATTAGATGAATTGTGTGAATACGGAAATACGAGAATATTCTTTGATACAAAGATCAATTTATTAAACCAATATTATTTTTTAAATTCCTACTTTTCAACGACTTAATTCTTTGTCTCGCCAACGAAACTTTTTTTTACAATATTTATACCTTTACAATAGCCTTTGCAATATTTAATATCTATTCCTTTTTGAAATCTGTGCAATAACTTTCCAAGTATTTTTGTGCTTATTGGGTACACAGCGATATAATGCAGCCGTAATAGAATCGAAATTTATAAAACTCTTAAAGGATTAATTAGTGCACAGTGTTCATACTCTTATGCCGTTCGTTTCCAAAGTCGTAAATTCGGCCGTCTGAAAAAATAATTGCTCAGGTCGTGCGACGGTACGATCGACCTGGAAAATTTTGCGAACCTCGGCCTTCTGTTCATATTGTCCTTGTCTCTCATACACAGATTTCGTAAAATTAAAATTAGAACTTCTACTAAGCTGATGGTTTGTCGATGTTAATAATTTTTTTTTATAAAGAATGTCGAGCTATCTCGATCAATGAGTCAAAAATTATATCATTTCGTTTAAAAAAGTTGAGGATCATCTTTGTTCTTTGGAAACGTTGCAAAAAACTGAAGCACGCAAAAAATATTACAACTTCCTTCTTCTTCCTATTTTTTTCAAAAGTTGACCATTTACAAAAAAGACTCGTATACTCGAATTCAAAAGGATAGTCTTAGGATAACTTTTTCTTCAACAAAATTGCGATATTTAATATTTAATATTTAAGTAAGAATTTCTTCAAAAAAGTACAATCTTTTGTACATTGGTTTCTCTTTTTAATAAAATTCATATCACATTCATATCTTGCACATTCTTCATCGCATGAAGTTATCAAGTTAATTAATATTCCTATTTATTTTTCATTAATTACATAATTTTTCTTCAAAATTAAAATAAATATGAGAAACTAGCGTTTATAACACACGCTGTTATTAGAAACTTATAATTTCTGCAGAAATTTACGCAATAATCGAGAACTCTAAAATTTTGACAGAAGTGACAAAGTTAATGATAAAAGATTTATGACAAGTGTAACAGTTACTACAAGTATATAACCGTTTTATGATGATTACAACTCTGAGAGACGGAAAGAGACAGAGAGAGAAAGGAATGAGAGTCCAACGGTCTATGTCTATTTCAAGCCGTGCAGGCACTAATAAATTCGTGTTGATATTTCTAATGTTCTCGCGAGATATACGAAGGTATGCGTGAAATCCTATGGTGCTTCATAAAAATAGCACACATGGAAAAGTCAAAAATCCCTCCGTATAAAAATTCCAATCCGATACTTCATCAACTGTACGATAACCTAGAAACGAAAAAAATAGAAAACAGAAAAATAACAGACAGAGAGATAACATTTCGTTCATAAATATCGAGATAGAAATTAACATGACACCTTAGATCACGAGTCTTTTTGTTCCGCGATTTGTTCGACAAAATCGCAATTCTCGACCAGATATCTCGAAGGTCGTTCCGTCTTTATACATATTTTTAGACCACGCGACAACGACAGAGACTAGGGTCCACGTTCCAGGAGAGAAAAAAAAGAAAAAAAAGAAAAAAAATCTGACGAACCGAGGGAAATTTTTCTCGAGACAAGACCAGAATCGACGCTGAGCATACAAATTTAAATTGGGAGACTGAAGATTAAAAGTTTGGAAATTGGAACGAGATTCGCAGAATGACTTGGTTGATAAATAAAATATAAAAGTATATAAAATAAAAATATAAAAATATAAAATAAAATATAAATGCAATGTAAGTTGTTTGTAGGCAAAATTCAATTTTTCAAGTTCAGTACGTTGAGAAAAATTCGATGCTCTAGAATGCAAAATATTATTCATTTCAGACAATTCGACGATCAAATGTTCAAAGTGAAATTGCAGATATATTTTAAATACTCATTATAGAACGTCGAAATAAATATTTAAATGATGTTTTCAAACATGACAACAAATGTATTGTATCGACCCTGTTGTAAGCATTCTTTAACCCTTTATACCCGACATTAAATTATCTATGAAATTCTTATTAAAATTAGAATATTTTTTACACAAAGAAAAAGAAAACAAATTTTCAGGTACTTAGAATAGAGTTTACCTTATTTGTATCGTTATTTTTCGAATATTATAACATATCATCGAAATAGAACGTCTGTCAATAGAGCTAGAGCTTTTACATAACTGATAGATACTTTGTTCTGATAATGCAACATTCAATCATAGTATTAAGATACTCGAAAAATAGAGATTCACACTATATTACGTTAAAGATGGAAAACTAAAAAGAGTAAGATGTAATGTCACAAAGTAAAAACGTTCAAACATTTTTGGGCTCTCTTCCAGCGATTCGCGAATGTCCAATTTACATTTGAACACTGTACAGGAATTATTGTCGCATTAAAATGATATAAAGCGGTATTTTTAAATACCGTTAGGATATAAAAGATTAATAATTACAGATAGTGCAGAATTTATAACAGTTTGAACTTTGAACAGATTTTAAAAGAAATGGTTCCAGTATGAAAGCTTAAACAATTATATTGAAGAATTATCTGCAACTTTTAAATTTATATTATAGCTATAATTTTTATAATTTATATTCTACACTTTCTGTATTTTTATATTTGCATATGTATGTTTTTTTTTTTTAATTATACAGTAAAGCCTCCTATGTGCAAACTAATGGAGAGACAAGAGAGAAAATTAAGAGAAAATTCGAATGAAACGAAATTAGATTACATCTATTTTAATATTTAAGAATGTTTCTTTAAACTTTTGAAATAAGTGAATACTTCAAAACCATCGTTTGTTTCAGCGCAAAAAGATACATTTTCGTCATTTCCGTTTGCTATTTCAGTTTGTGGAAAAATCATGTTTACATCATTCGTCACTCATAAATGAAGCATTAGTTTGCAACGGAATGAAACGTAATTTCTTATATTTGTAGCGGATATGATTTAGAGAACAAAGTTAGAACTTTATTTACAATTTGCGGGCGCCGAGGTTTTGGCAGAATGATCTTCTTGGAAGTTAGAAAATACCTAAATTACTTAATTGCAGAATAATCCGGGTTTGTTTCGAGTCAACGGTACTCTTAATCTCCTTATCCCTGACTTTACCTGACTCCAGTAGAGCCTCAGATGCCAGGCAAATTATTCCAAATAAGACTCGAATAGACTATTCTTAACACTATCGATTTATTGTTGCAAAATTGTTAACAGTAAAGAAAATTCCAATAGATAATCAGAAGAAGAGATGGACAAAATGTACTCGATATTTCAAACTCCGTGAAAAAGAATCTAGTGGGACAACAATCCAATTAGTCCCACTTTAAATCGTAAAGCCTCTAGTTCGACACTTTCAAGATTATTTTTACATCATGCGGCAGGTGGGAAAGTAAGAACACTTTTGTCTTTGAAAATTGTAAAACTTCAAACAATGTTAAAATTTAAACACTGGATTTAATTACGAAAAAATTTTTTCACTAAACTTTTAAAACTAAATTAAACACGTATGTTCTTCTACATGTTTTTTTTTTTTATCGTGTATAGAAGTTTGAATCGACGCTGAATAAATAATTGTCAACGAAACCGTGCATTTTCTAATTTTCAAAATAAGCTTGAATAATCAGCTATCAGATTACAAAATGAATTTGCGATTACGAAATGAATGAAGTTAGTTATATTTTAAGATACACACATATGCCCATCTATTAGAGAAAAGCGTAATTACTTTGACCAATTCAATAATATCAGTCCTATTGTACGAAAATTCGATTAGTTAAAAACAGTCTGTATTTTGTTCATCGTGTTTTATTTATATTAATAGCATTTTTATTGAAAGAAATCAATATAAATGTATGTTTATTTTTTAATTCATTTTGTTTCTGTTAAACACGTTTTTGGAGTTGTGATTTTTATCTGTGATTCTGACCGAAGATGCAATAAAAAGAAGCTCCGGTTGATCGATAGTGTAAAACTGTCCCCTAAATTTGCATAGAAATTGATCGGAGGGAGAAATGAAACAATGATCGACAGTAAGCGGCGCGAACGAGCGAAGAAATAGCCAAATGAATTTCTAAAATTGCTTCAACATACTACCGTGCGGCCCACTATAAATAAGCATCCCCTTCGGGGTACTCCCAGCGTCCAGAAATACATCGAGTCCACTCTAATTCGGCTAATTTACACATGGCCCTTCCTGATCCAGCTACTACATGCTTGCACGCTGACCTTGTGCATCAAATTGTCAATCGACATCATGTAACAATGATGATATATAATAATGATGACGTTGCTCGAGCACCATAATATTCCTTTCTTACTTATTTGAACTTATTACTTATTTGTATATATCTTACTTATTTCAATTTTTCAAGGTATGTATCTTGATCTTGATCTTATACTTGAAATTTTACTGTCGCATATCTCAGTAAAATGTATTCTTATATGCAAATGTGAGCAGACTGCGAATGTTTATGCGTAAAATTAAATTTGCAATTGACTATTTTGAACCATCCAAAATATCAAATATAAATACATCCATATAAGTAATTCAATTTTAAAAAATGCTTCATACTTTATGATTCTCAATTCCAAATAAAGAAATTCATCTAAATTCATTTTTCACCTAAGATGATCATAATAGAGGCAGATCGATTCGTAAAATTCATAAGAAAAATATTAATTTTTGAGATTACGATGCTGTCTAGCTGGGACGATTGTTATTAAATTTTTCCATTTTCAAGCCTCCGTTTCCAAGAAAATAGACTTCAAAAAATAGAACATGTTAAAAATTAACTTAATTCATATGTATTTAATAAATTGTTAAATTTTTTCGAAAATGGAGCGTCTCGTGGGAAAATTTTATTCTAAACTTCTGATTTATTTTCGCAGGCGGAATGACCTCCTTTTCATTATTTATTTGTGACCAGTCCAAAATTAACTAAATAAATTTAAGTATACCTGACAACCGTTTAAACTCGAGTTTCATCGAAAACGAAATCTTAAATGAAAAAATTTTATTCCTTCTTTCCGATTTATTTTTTCACGTTTTCACAGAATCATCCCCTTATTCGTTTCTATCGCCAATTACAGGTAATAATGACATCAGGGATGTTCCTAATCATTTCGAGCTCAAAACTTTCACTTCTTTATAGATTAAGAATTTTTGAGTATCGACAATCTTTGAAACGACATCCTGTTGCAGCAATTTCTTTAAGTAAATTTTAAACGTTCCTATAATACTCCGTTACGATTAAAAAACTATCTATATCTAAAAAAAAAAAAAAGCTTTCCAGCCTGCATTTATATGACCTCTTTTTATTTTTCTTAGGGATACTAGAAAGCATAAAGTTTGGCTATTATCTATTTCCTCGATAGCATACACAATCGCTAATACACATCGTGCAACGATGTAAAATCGAAAAATAGCAATTTATGGAACAATTACGTGACGAGGTCCTGGATGTCTAGTATAAAACGATTGGTGGATAGTGAGGAGGTCATGATACCGCAGTGGAACGAATAGCCGAGTGGTTAATGGGTTAACGGCTCCCTCCAATTGGTCGATGACGCTGTGCCCTCGTGACGTCACCGAGTGCAATGCCCCTGTGACGTGGTAACGTGTACTGCAGGCCAAGCAGTGCACAGAAATAGCATGCGCTTTCTCTTTCTCCCTCTTCCTCGTTTATTCCTCCCGTTCTCTCTCTCTCTCTCTCCTTCTCTCTGCTTCGTTCTGTCTTGGTGAGGTTCGCTCCCTTTCCAAAGTGTGCTTTCGGGCTTACGAATCGCGAAACCTCGTCGTCCGGTGTACTTGCCAAAAACGGCCACGTGACCGGCCCAGGAAAATGTCAAACGTCCACACAAAGGAGCAACGGGAAGTGAGACGTTCACCTGGTTTACTCTGGATGACCCTAATCGCGACGAGACTATAATCCGAGACGGAGCTGATCGGCAAGGATGAAAGACGGATAAGAAACGCTATTGCTATTTTGGTAGCAATGGTACCCTTGGAAACGCGGCAGTGACTATTTTGTCTCGTTTGTGAAACAGAGACGCTAACCCGATAAATTGTAAAAATTATTATTAGGAGAGCTTTTACGAAGAGGATTTTTTTTTTACAAGTGAGAAATTATAAAAAGATCATTAGACCAATTTTAAAATTCGATATTGAGAAATAAAGTATCAAGGTACTTTTGGAAATGTCAATTTTCTTTTCTTATAAAATAGAGGTTTCTCGTGAAAAGAAAATTATTAACAATTATTAACAAATTTAGTTTAAAGTACGATTTAAGAAGTATCAAAATAAATGTGTATGTCGAGGATTAAAAAGGATAATTCGAAACGTCAATTTCTTTTATTTTGATGAGAAATAGATCACAATAAAAATAATAAATTACCAGATATAATGAATTATAATTTTCCACAAAACTTTTTATTAAAAAAGAATTACTAATAATTTCCTTTACGGAATAAAGAGGTACTCGAAACAAAATCTAAGTTATAGGAAAATTGCGATAAATAATTCGAAAAATACTACTCGTTCAAATTCAATGTAAGATTCGATAGTTTTGACGAAAATTTTTGTTCACAATCGTAATCGTACATTTCGTTCCAAATAAAAGAAAGGGTATTAAATATCAGAACAGAGTAGTCTCAACGAAAGTTAATTGCAACAAGATCGTTTAAACAGCCGGATTGAAACGTTCAATCTGCTTTTAAAATATTCAAGTTTACCTCACTTCAGAAAAAAGAATCGAAGTAAAATTATCCGCTTCTGACAAGCGAAGGTCAGTTGGAAAATATATCAGATTCGAAGTGAAACATTCAAGGCCCCGTGAAACGCGAAACATACAATCTCAAAGGGCTATCGTGCCTATCTATCGTGAAAGGTGGACGTTTGCCCACTGATGTTCCTTATCTTCGAGATTCTTCCTATCCCTCTGAATAACGGAGATTGGATTGTATCGAACGGACTGCCGTGAATTCGACCTTTCACTTCCGCCTGAAAGAAACCACCCTTTTGTCGCGAGAAGAGCCTGACCTTTTCATTTCTCTGTCCCTTCAAGAACAATCTTCATTTTCATCCCTAATTTTTCCAACTTGATGCCGACTCGACACAATGAAAATGCCATAATAAAGAAAAAAAAAATAAAGTAGTTAAATGCACAATTTCTTTTATTAGCAGTAAATAGAAATAGTTCTTTTATTAACGCTAAATTTCATTGCCTATTTTAGATTTTTACTTGTTACAGCTATATATATATTATAGATTATAGATACCTACAGATATTTTCGAAAACGAAACGATAGTAATATCGTAATTGTAGTGTTTCAGCTAATTCTTTACTTTGAATATTTTGTACATTTTTGCATTTTACAGTATCTCTCGTAAATACCCAGTATCTAGTAAAAATTAAACGCAATCGCGCATGTTCCCAAGAATCGCTGGGGATGACATTGATCCCAAAATTTCACGAGGGGTGGAGCCAAACCATTCCCCAAAGTTATATATTTACTTGGTGCAGCATTTTCACGATATTTCGTAATGAGGAGATGCCTGGCCCATTGTCACGTTCCGGTGAAACGTGTCCGAAACTGCTGAACACGACGGAAGGAAACAATTTATACGATAGAAGATCCAACAATTGTGTGGCATAACGATATTTGCGATGAAGGGCGACCGAAATACCTTTCCGATGTCCAGACGCGATCTCGAAACATTTCTAAACGTGGTGAACGAAATTAGACACGTTTAACTATCAAACTACGTGACAGGCTTCAGATTTTCTTCTTTTTATAATTGCTGCTGAAAAGATACGAGAAAATTCATTTTGTGAAAATTCATATTTATTAATATTGATTTCTGTTTAGACAGAGACGTGATTGCACAGATCTATAGTGCTATATAAGAATAGAGTGATAGAGTACTAATTTACTGTTCTAAAGAATTCTGGAAGATTAGAAATGCAGAATGTTGCTTGATTATAAAAATTATTGATTACGAAAAGATAAAACTTATTGTCAGATCCACCAAATCAGAAAATTTCAAAAGTGTTACTTGAAATTTAATATCATAAAAAATTTAATAGATTGTTGTATCTAATACAATTACATTATGTAACAAATTTAGCTAGAAATTAAATATATATAATAAAAAATATTTATTGTGTTTCTCAATCATTTTCTATAAAAAAAACCAGATTAATAAAACGAATATCTATTTTATTTATTCCGACATAATACCGTAATTATTTTAATTATTATCATTTTAATTGTAATAATTTACATGTACAGTAAAACATAAAGCACAACGTACTTTACACTAAACAATAGAACTTTTGAATGATGTTAATGAGCTAAATTTGTTTAAAATCACTCAACAATTAATTTATTGTAAAGTTCTGTGTTTCATATAAAATGTCGCAACCCACCTACACATTCTCCCGCTTTCACGTTTCATTGCAGGCAAACTACGCAGACATTTCCAGCATACATTCAGTCACGTCCACCGAAACTTTGGATGGCTATACAGCCTCTAATCTGAAGCACATCCTTTCATAGTTACATCTCTATTACTCGAAATTCAATCACTTGTGACAAACAATCGCACGAAATTCTGGTAATAATGTAATAATTTCTTTTGACTTTTCTTCAGCATAGAAAATTATTTTAATTCTACGGTAATATGGAAATATTAGTTTCGTAAATTTAAACTTTAATAAAAATAAAATTCCACTAATTTTATTCTTACATACTAGAATATGTAAGAGAATTGAGATTTCCTGTTGATTGAAATTGGAATTTTCTATTCTATTCAGTAGTGATTGAAATTCAAATGTCTCGCGAATAGAGTTTTCAAGTGGCCATTATGAATAGCTACATTTCGATTGTTAGAAAATCATTTTAATTTTACAATAATATGTGAATTTTACTGATTTTATTGATATGTGATTGTATTTCGAGCACTAGGCGGATTAACATGGGAATAGAATCCATTCTAGTAAAAACAAAGTAATCCAATAATCCTTGAAATTTTAATTCAATTTTTGTTGAATTAATCAAAATTACTAAAATCACAGTAAAAGTTTTCGATGTTAAATAAATCGCAAAATATTCCGTACAATCTGAGATTAATCTTCACAGATAACGAATTATTAAATTGTGCAGTCGTCACTGGACTATAGATTTTCATGCGTTCATGGAAAATTGAAAGTTTGCAGAGGATGTGCAGATAATGCACATAATACAGAAAAAACGTACAAAACATTTTAATTAGAGTATTTGTCATAACATACCTATAGCAGATAGAACAAATTTCTATTTGTTCCTTCAATTATGTTTGTAAAAATTTTGAAATAAGTGTAAAATTCCGCAGTCGTCGCTGTTTCACGAAAAAGGAGAAAAAAAGCAAGCAACACTGTAGCAGGGTAGCGAACGACAATCGAGTTAGTCGGTCAGCCGAGAATTCATAAAACTTGTGGTAGTCGTAGGTGCTTCAGATTCGCACGATGAAAATCTACCCTCGTTTCCACAGACTAATAGCGTTCTTAATGAGGGAACTTCGGTGCCTCGGTGCCAAAACAAGGGAGAGGGAGCGAGGAATCACGGGAGCAAGTAAAATTAACCTACAATTTCATGGGGATCCATTCTAGCTGTTCTTCCGGGCTCTCCACGTCGCAACTCATTGCCTTCTCTCCGCCACTTTGCGCCTATATCGTTTCGACGAAAATCGCAATTTCCACGTACAAGACGAAAGACGAAAGCTCGCTTCCCTTACCGATTCGCGTGCCTTAATTCGATAATAAATATCCCGCACTGGCACTTATTACAACAAAAATTTCACTGATTCAAGTATTTTCATTGACTACTTTTCGTATTTAATATTTTATTACGTTCTTATTTAATTATTGTACTTGACAGTTCGATTTTTCTATAGTCTGACTTTTCTGTTTCCTTTTTCTATTTCTTCTACATTTTAGTTAAATATTTTATTATATTCTTGTTTGATTGTTTGATTCTTCTGTCTTTGTGACGAAATTGTAGGAAAATAAGAGTGGAGTGTCAAATATTGCTTGGAATTAATTGTTCACAGAATGGAAACACACGCGATGATCGATCGATCGAGCGCAAAGCTAAATAATGTCCGCGCGCCGTCGTTACGGTGACTGCAAGCTCGCACTTTAGATTAGGCGGTTCCGAAGCGTAGCTTGCGAAATTCAGAGGATAAGCTACGCTCAAGAGAGAGAGAGGAGTCTAACTGTGAGACGAGGTTTCACGCTTTGGCAGAGCCATCACGCCCAGAGTGTCACTCGTGTCTTTGTTTGACGTCATGAATTTACTGTTATGTCAGTTATGGTATTTTTATTTTTTACTCCTCATTGCGTACGGTTGTGTCAGATGTATTTAAATAATGAAGCAAGGGGACATCGCATAAAAATTTGAATAAAATTTCCGCAACTTCCCTTAATTTAATTTTTCGTGTTGACTCGCAACTAACCCTTAATAAAAGTATCTTTATTACCTTAGAAATGATCAGTAGAACGACAGTTAATTGTTACACGTGTAAATTCGAGCAGAAATATTTCGAATTATATGAAATGGTAAAATAATTTACTGAGCATATGTTAGGAAAATGTATTGATATTAATACAATACAATTATTCATTTCAATCGAACTAAAATATTAATTCTAATGTCAATTGCAATTACTTGAAAAAGAATTTTAATCACTTTGATAAAAGGAAGAAGAAATCGTTTCAAATTCCGTCTTACGTAAAAAAATAAAAATACCAGAGGAAAAAATAGCAAGACGAAAAGAAGAATATCGAGGAAACAATATCGAGAATAAAAGAGTCTGAAATTTCTATCGCAACACAAAGCTTAAGAATCTTTAAAAATGCACAAAATTAAAATACAAATCTAGAAAACTTATATATATATATAAACAGAAAAGAAAAGAAAAAATCAAATTCGAAAAAAAAAGTGAACTATTTCGATAGTCTTGTTTAACGTTGGCAAAGAGAAGGAACGTCCCAAATTCTGTCGTACATAAAAAAAAAAAAAATAAAAAAAACGCCGAGACGGAAAGAAAACGGAAGAAGAAGAAGGTGGTGGAGAGAAAGAGAGAAGGAGGGTGGAAAAGGAGAGGGAAGAAGAGAGAAGCGTCGCCGATGACGTCACACACCGACGCCGTGGTGGACCAATGGTGGCGGAAGGGGGAGGTTGAACGCCTTTCCGTGATGTCATTGACTACGGCTGGTGCAGCCGGGGTGGGGACACACGAAAAGGGGTACAATCGGAAGAAGAGGAGGGTGGGCGTTTCAGGAACAAGGGAAGGGGTTGAATACAAGCACCGCTATTCTTAGCCGCTTCAGAACAGCGTGCTCACGATCCACACGGTTGCGTAACAACGCTGGGAGAGCACTCTTGATGAGGTTTTTGCGAAATGGCCACGTCTGCTGACGGGGGCCGATCAACAACGACGATATCGATACTCGTCCCCTCGATGATTCTCTCGCCGAGAGAAACCACCGGTTAAACATTCTCACGAGAATGTTTACTGACGTTTGCTCAACTCCTCTCGCAGTTTCATTTCGAAATCACGTTTTCGTAATCTTCATTTCGCATCTTCTATAACTTCTACGAGATCGTTGTAGCTTAAAAGTTACACGTTCGTATGTTAGTTGCCAGATTTTAATTGGAGTAAATAGCTGGAAAAATATTTTCCTCTTATAAGAGTAAATGAAATTATGGTTATAACGAGTTGGAAACAGCGTGTGGGATCAACCCATAGATTGAATTAATTTAGCATTAATATTCCTTTGAGCGATATATACTTGCGATAGTCTGTATGGTCATAGCTAATAATGCAATAAATCCAATGTTCTTGCAACTGTTTAAATTTATCGTATATCTGGAGAAAAATCAATATTGTTCCTGAAGGATGATTTAAGAAGATGCGTGGTTCTATGAGATATATAACACGTCCATGAAACCTTAGGACACCAGAAATCTTAGGATAACTCTTAAATTTCACACAGGGAGAAAGTTAAACTTGCAAAGTCGCCAATATGAAAATGCAAACACGATGTGCATATGTACCTACGGTATAGAGGGCTATTATACGCATTAGCGTGAGTGTAAAGTTACCCCAAGCCGGCCTTGAGTATCCTGGCTCTACAACCTTGAAGGATTCCGAGAGTGTAGAAAATTAATCGATCATACGCCGACTTTGAAACTACTCTCACCGCATCGGCTGCACGCGGTTGATTATATCGATGTTTGATTAAAGGATCTTTGATAGCTTTCTTAGTCTGCCTCGTGAGACACACGATGTCTCGGTCACCTAGAATTCCATGTATAGCTGTTTTATCCCTCAAGTGTTTTCTCAACAAATTGACGAAACTTTTATCTACATGTACACTCTGGTTCATACGTGTAAGTTAGCAAATACTCGTTTACTTTAAATTTTTTTGCATGATATTGTTGTTTCATTTCATTATAGTTTTCATTCAGACTAGTTTAAAGTGTAATGTGCATATGTGTATATATCGCATACTTGTTACGTATAAAAGTATGTCCAGGAGAAGCTAGATTTTCAAAACTAGGTTTTCAACTAGAACCAAACATTTTGTTAAGGAAAGAAACAATTTAAAATACACACGATTCCTTTCTTTAATGTTTTGCACTTTGTCACATTATTGCCTTGTGAAACTTGAATTGTTTCATTACTAGGATCTTTCACAAGGATAAATCGTATCCGTAATAAAACTGTTTCAGCTTACTCTCATAATGGTGTGTAGTATGGTCCCAGAATGGAATGGAATTGAAAGGAAGCCTATAGGATGACAGATTATTCCCTGTCATTGATTTGAGATGGACAATATCCACGAGAGTAGTTGGAACCAGAAGAGACTCCACAGAAACGACAACAATAGCCGCGTAGTTGAGAACAAATACAGAGAATATGTACCTGTCATTGATAACTATTACACGTGCTAGCGAATCAATCTATAATATAATAAAATATACTATCGGAAATTAAGAACGAATTTTAAATTGTAACACTCCTCTTGTCGGAGTATAATTTTATTAGACGAGTTATAAAAATTGCAAAATTAAAAGTTATCGATTTTTTATCGTCTAGCAAATCAGACGTACTATTATATAAAATAATAATATTGCTAGAAAATATTTCAACACTTAAATATACCTACGTATATTATACATAATTCGATAATATGTAAAAATAAATACGAGATTAAGAGAAAAATATAGAATGAAATTTCCTGATTTGAGACTTTGCCTTCGAGTTTGAAAATTCATCAAGTATACTTGACTTTAGTTGATTTCAAAAATGACAGAAAAGAATAATTATTCTACGTACAGAAATGAGAAAAAAAAAGTAGAATAACATTTTAAAACGCTTCGTTTGCGAGAAAATCGAGTTTTCAATATCAATATTAATTATCATGTTTAAATTGTCATTTGTACTGCACTAAGTTGTCAAAGCTGTGGAGATCAAAATTGTCGACTTGTCACACATACCCCTTGCAGCGAACCAAAGATTCGAATATTTCAACGAACAAGTCGATAAAAATTTAAAAGAATCAGAGACCAAAGTCTCATTGTCTGATTGCAATCACAATGAGACACACTTTAACCTTGATTCAGTTTCCATTTATATGGAACAGAATCCGCTGCACGCGTTCCAAAAAGACAGCGTCAATTGGTGTTGCTGCTCGAAGCTTTAATTTAAGACTTCCATGTGTCCATGGAAGCTACAATAACAGCAGCACGTAAAACCGCGCAATAAAAGTTTGACATTTCAGCCACCGGTCTCGATAGGCATTAATTTCCGTCGTATCAATAGAGAGGAAACAGCCAAGGAACATCTTTAATCGAAGCGAGTGGAACTTCCTGGTCTCGTAACCTCTGACATTTCCATTCTCGCCACTGGAATACACTTTTGCGGCCCCATAAAAGAAGCCAATGCATACAATGAACAACGTAACTACGTGTTTCTTACGAAGTATTTTCTATTCGCCATTAAGGACTGAATTATTGTACGAAAAATAAAATAAACAGAAATGAGAGAAATTGGAGCTAAAGCAATAATTCAAAGTTGTGTGTGATTGCAAATAAAATATTCATTGGCTCAGTTTCGTTGCGTGCTGTACGAGCAAGATTGTGTCATTGGCATCGGATAAAGTATAATCAACAATCTAATAACGAATCAATATCTGTATATAGATATTGTTGCAGATACAGTTGAAAATATGTTGTTTCATCTAGATTAACATTGAACGTTGTTAATTTAGTTACATTTTTCAGCCGGAGTCTCGATATTCATGAAAAATGAAATTATCGTAGATTGTTTAAATAAATTATTTAATCATAAAACTGTAACGAATGTTTCTACCATTCTTAGAAACAATCTTTTAAATTGAATGAATTAATTTGTAAATACTTCTCTATCGAAACAAGTAAGAAAATACTGCGCAATATTAAGAACCGATTTACATTAATATTTTATTCATGAGAAAAAAAAATATTTCACGTTCATTTTTGACGCTGAAATAATTGTTACAAAGCTTATAGTCATTGACTCAGTTATATTCTTCATTGTAACACAATAGAAAACAGCTGGAAAATCATCGATCATCTCGTTCAAATCAGGGTCAAAGGGTGTTCGGTCAGTACACCTCGAATGAAGAAGGTGGTGCGAACGATCGACTACCTTTCTTTCCTCGCGATCGATACCCGTGACGATCTTTCGACGAGCGAAATAAGAGAGAACAATGAGAGTTCGTTTCGTCAAAGTGGAGAATCCATGACGTGTGTAACGTGCCCGTGCAGATTCAGTGGAAACATGACGTACTATAACAGACTATCCGGAGGTGGCTGCAGGTGGTCGGAGTAGACTACTTTCAGCCTTTCAGCTCTTTCACACCAGCACCCTTCTTTCGTTCCCCTTTGTACTCCACGTCGCACGTGGCTACGTGTGTATCCTATTTTCACGTTGCTCAACTCGTCGGCCCGGTTGTTGTATCGCAAGAATTCGAGATCTCTCGCGTACCAGTTCTTTCCAAGATATCGTAGGATTCGTAGGATTCGGACTCTATGAGAAGTATTACGAAATATTGCTGATAGAATATCGTCCCATTCTTTTTAAATTGGAAAATTTTTGGCAGTATGTGTCCGGCATGATTGAAAAGTTTCAAAATAGTAGTATTTAGTACTGTGTCATAAGGTGTAATTTGTAGAATATAGAATATTCGGTGTTTTTTAAAAATTAGATTTCTAGTGTAGAATTCGAATTTTTGGAAGATCTTTTGGATTATTAGCTGACGTATTTACACAAAAAATATGGAACATTAATATATAACATATTATAGATTTATGGAACTTTATAGAACATTAATTTTATATTTATATAAAATTGCTTTCACTTTCTAAAATGAAGTTTTTAATATCGAATATTTCGTAAATTTTTTCGGAAGATATTTTAGATTACTAACGGTGAAATGTTAGCAAAAGAATGCACCATCAACTTGAAATATATTTCTAGAAAAACAAGAAGGATTTTTCTAGAAAAACAATTACTTCCTTAAATTAAATTCTTAGTATAAAATTCATGATCTTTCACATCAATGCACCAGAAGATAAATCATAAATCATCAGCTGAAAAACACGTAGAGTCAGTTCTACTTCCCACTCTAAAATTAGAAAATTTTCTACCACTTACTCTGATGAGATACTCACGTAAATCCAATTAATTCCAAGGAATTGACGCGGATATCTCTAATTTGGAAGGAGCGGGTCTCTTTCAAAAATGAGAACGACACGGTTAGATTCGCAGTACACGGAAGTGTGAGATTTGAATCCGAGGGGACCGAATCAGGAGCATTCAGATGGGTCAACAGGCTTCGTGCTACGACTATGATAAATTATACAGTAGTGACTATTGATCTCGCCGCGCCTAAGGTCAGACACTACGGCAAAATCGAGTTCGAGCGAACCATCGGTCCGCGAATAAATTCAATTTTCCCGCTCTAAATAACGGAACGATTCTTATGGGCGCCAGAGAGGCCAGTACGACTCGTATCTAAAAAAAAAATCGCCACCAAAATATTTAAATTCACAATCATTTCATATTGACAGATTCGTCAAGTTAGATCATTGCCACTGCCGTTTAAGGAAACCAGAAGAAAGTTGGAAATATAGTTCTGCAGCCCACGAAAATAATACAAAATACAAAATCAGAATGGAAAAGAAATAACTTACTTCGAAATATCATCATTTTCTTTAATTATTGATTTCCTTCTTTTACTAGTTTTCTAGTTTGATGCAGATATAGGTATGTATAATGATTGGAATCATGGGAACTGTGAAAAGCCTTATTTCTTTATTAAATAAAAGTATTTATACGCTTTATATCATCGCTAATTTTTTATTATACCTCTCATAAAAAAATATAAAAAATTACTACTCTGTAATTATTTATATAAAAATATGCGACTGCTACTAAAGAATGGATAAATATATGTAGAAAATCTAGAAGTTATTAAAAGAGACTTAGAAAATCATGCTTCACAATAGTATCCTATAAAAAACGCGACTAATATGTTAAATAAAAATAAAAACAATCTTGTTTCCTCCATTTCCAATCGTGTTTCTGATCGATCTTTCAAATAAACATAAAGCATTGGTAAACGTTGTCAAATTAATCGTTCGTATCGAACTGAAAATCTGTGTGAAAAAGGACTGTGCTTAAATGAACATAAATATTTATGTGTAAAAGTGTAAATTACCTCTAAAGTTTCGAATTCAATTAAATTAAAGAGTAAGATTCCATTTTTAATAAATGTCTCAAACGAACGTGATTTTCGTGAAAGTCTCATGAAGGAACAAAGTGTCTTAAATGCTTCAAGTTATTAAATACAATGCCAAGTATCCTGTAATCGATAGAGACAAAAAAAAGGAAAAGATTTCAAGTGTTCTTAATCATTATTCAGACCGCGTGAATCAGCAGCGTTCCGTGTTCGATCTGCAAGTATACGGCCCGAGAAACAGTCGAGTGCAACAAATTATTGAACTGATAAAGTTCGCCAAAGAAATAGGTTATAAAGCGTGGTATAGCATTGCCATAATGACCGTTACGAAGTGAGTCAGTAGGGGAGGCGGTTAATAGCACTGACAACAAGAAGTTTCCAGGATTGACGGAAAGTAGTTTAACGGGAACTTTACAGCTGCTCAACGCAAAGTTAGAGCACGCAGAACCTATCATTGAGTTAATATTTCAATGCTGCCTCAGAACACTGCCTCTCTCACAATGAACATTTAAAAACAGACTGAGAGCTATCATTCGAAAATAAAGAGATTCGCGAAATTATTCGAACACTACGCAAACGCTATTTCATGAATATATCGTGTGCGTTAATATGAAATTACTTGGAGTTTTATTAACAACATTATAAGACTGTGTCGGTCACGTTTAAACTAAATGTGAAGATAATGTGAAGTTTTAAAGTGTTTATAAGAATTTATATTTATAATATTTTGGAAATTTCATTAGCACTGTAGTGGAGCTCAACTATCACGACTATTAATATTAGTGAAATCTGAAAATATGAAAATAAATAAAATCGTATATTGAAAGATGCTTAATACAAATATATTTATATTTCGTTCAACTATTTTTAAAAAATATTTAAACAATAACAATCTATTAGACACAGATATTAATAAGCTTCAATATTCCATCAGACCATCTTTAACACTTTTCAATACATCTAAGATGTCTATTCGTGTTGCGTGTTAATTTTTTATTAAATATATACTTGAAATAAATAACTTCTATATACATACATTTTCAGATTGATTATGATTATAATTGTCACTTCTCGTTACAGTGTTGATGAAATTTTTAAACGTTGTCATGAAAAGTTTCTACAGTACGTGTTTAAATACTTCTGTTTATATTTTATTCAAAAAAATAATTTTATCACTTCCCGAAAATAAGCGGGACGTTCTGAGAAACAACAAAAAATGAATAACAGTTGAAATTAATCGATTATCATGTAATAAATATATTTCCTTTAGAAACTACTGTTTTCGCGAATTTATAAGACTACTTGACCTTCTCGTTTCTTCGCTAAATTCTGGTCAAATTCAGGTCAAATTGTGATTGTCAACGCGTTTGAGACAACGAAGAATAGTGAAAATAACAAAACGCTTCTAATAGAACGTTTGGCAAAAGTACAGACCGCCCATTCTTGAAAATCCAAGAAACAATGTCCGTAGAAAGTTAATAGGGGCTTGCCAAGACGGTATTAGTCGACACGCCGAGTCCGGAATTCAGGATGTCCGGTCTCCCGTTCCCTACGAAGCTTCAACTCGTGGAACTGTTGCCAGTTTCCGCCTTCATTTCCTGGCCATACCCCAGAAAAATTTATAATGTTCGCGCTTCTGTTCGCGAAAGAATCTATTAGTCACTTGATGAAGTTAATCCTCTACAACGCTATATAACTTGTTAGTATATTCGTATATTCGTATAATACTTGTTGCTTCGTTATTATAAGAACTGCCAGTTTGCAGATTTTCATTTGAGATAAATAATCACAATTAACGAATAATCTTCTTCTCTTACAAGCAAATGGAATTCTGGTTAGATCAATCTTTTGAAATGTATAGAAAATATTGTTAACACACTCTAACGACATAATCACCACGGTTACATTGATAAAATTTGAAACAAAGTCTCACTAAATATCACGATACTAGTACTAGCCTTACTAATACACTGAATAAGCTTGGCTGTTTAAGCATTTTGTCAACGTTTGAAAAGTGTGCTGGTAATGAATATTTTTGTAATTTCTATTTTATCAATATATCTATTTATCTAATCATAAGGATTGAGTTATACTCTCATTTCACAATATATATTCTTTTTAATATCATAAAAAGTTGTTGATTTATCGTATAAGCCTACATTTCAAAAATAAAGATGAAACTCTTACTTTTAAAAGCTGCAAACAAGAAATGTTAATTTTCAAAAGTTAAGGCAATTTGACCTATATGAATTCTGCTGCAATATTATCGTATACCAACACAGTGCCATTATTTACATTCACTCATTTCTTTATCCTTCACCCAGCTTTACCCAGCACAAACAATCATCTCTTTACCCTTCATTTAATACTGAACAAAGAATTTAATTCCACTTATTTAACTCCATTGACTTTTAATTGAAAAAAAAGATACAGAAGTGAATTTTCACCCATCGTGGCATTTAAGGATCAAGTATTACTCGTGATTGCAAAAGGTTAAGCAACGATTATCCGTCGCGCTAAATTCCCTAAAATCTCGGAAATTATTATTCCATAAATTTCCTAAAATCTCGAATGAGGTCCAAGGCCAACGATAAGGTTATTCGCATGAATTATTCAACTAGCAAAGATGACAAATCGAAAACGACTTTGATGCTAAACTAAAATAAGAAGCATCCATCGTTGAAACGAGATTTTCAGGCGACTTCAAAGCAAATCTTGTAAATCTGAGGACTCTCGGTCCTCTTGAGAAATGAATAAAAATTACGACAGAAACGACATTGAAGTTTGTATTATAGATCGATGGAACGTGGATGAATATGATAGTAGGCGTTCCAAGGCAATTAGTTATTAACCTTCACAAACATCATACAAAGACATGCTGTTGAACGGAATAACTTTCGTTGACATCATTACAATTTGAGTGAAATCACCTGAAGGAATTTTTCATACATCTTCTTTGAAACATTATTACCACGAAGGAAGTGTCGAAATTGTATAATTTCATATTTTGGACAAGTAAATTAAATTATAACACGTTTAGGGAAAAAATAAAATATTTCTATACTGTTGAAAAAAAGAAAAAAAAATGAAAAGTGAGCGAGATTATATTATTTAAAAAAATTAAATTAGAACCGAAAAAGAGCGAAATCTCTATTTGAATGATGACTTCAGTTTTTTAAAAGTTTCTTTTTTCTTTCAAAACGGAATAAGAACGGAGTTTAAAACATTTCTTTCCATATTCAAGTGATCTCACAAAGAGAATTCTCCCCTTGATAAAAACTTCTCACGATTTTTCATCGTGCTTGCACTTTAAATAAAAAAACGTGTCTCTGACATTGGAATAATCCAAGTTACGTTATGATTAGTCAATAAAATAGCAAGAAAGAAAGAATTAATCAAGTTTTACGGAATCGTTATAGAAGAAAGACTTCAATCTTTAACTCTGCGCTGGATTCTGCCAGGCAAAAAATTTTACAGCGTCCGTAGAGACGTTTGTATTTGCAAAATTTTCAAGAAGAAAAGGTACAGCTGCATGACGTACAAACATCGTAAAAAGGAAAAAAGACTCCGAAAGTAGAAAATGGAGAATTCGCGCTTTAAAATGACAATTTTCTGGTTGTAATTTAGTCGTCCTTTAATTTTTCATCAAACGAATATATTAACCTTTAATATTTCATCGAAGGGTATTAACAAATTGATGAACATAGTGACTCACCGTCTTTCCTGTAGTAAAGGATCTCGAAATGCTTTTCGACGCCGGCGGCGAGGGCGTCGCGGAGGGCTGCGACCGCATGGGGCGACGTCATTGGCCCATGAAGGAACTCGCAGATCGCCGGTCTCTGCATCACTTCCGCCCTCGAGAACCCCGTCAGCCGGCAGAAACCGTCCGAGCAATATATTATGTGACATAGCCCCTGTTGAGCGTTGGCCACTAAAAAACTTCGATCTGCAAGAAATGAGCGAAAGAAATTGTCATTCTCACGATGATGAGCAAGTTCCTCCTTAGAGCTAGAACCGTCGGCGGTTAATTTCGGGATAGAGCAAGAAGATTGTATCGGGAAGATTAAAATGCATTATTATTCAAAACTCTATAAAGACACGGTTTGTAAATCTGTAAAATTTCCACGAAAAATTACGAATTGCTCATTTCGAACTTCTGTAGTGTAAATACGTTGACTTTTATGTGAATTTCGTTACCTATTTCGGAAGTTAGATTGAAATTTTAATATACTGTACAACACTATATACATAGGTATTGTGCATCGTCTACTAATTATATTTCGCAATTATGTTTACACAAGATATTGTATTTCCGTCCTCTTCGTTTGACACACTTTTACTCGAAAATTTGGGAATTATCAGAGTTAAAAAAAACATCTCCTTGGTCTCCTTTATCTAGAGAATGTTTCAACTTTAATTTCGCTGAATTTTCGATATGTTACAGAACCACAAGTTCAAAACCACAATCAAAATTACGACAAAAAGAAAATTGTACTAATCTACATAAATTATTACTTAATCTAATGTGACTAATCACATTGTGACTAATACATTATTATCATATATTACTTAGTTACAATGATTCCAAAATCAAAAATATATTAATTTTGAAGTAAAACGAACCGATACGTTGCCAAAATTAATTTTTATAAATAGAAATTAATTAAAATTTTGAAATTCTGAGATGAACCAGAAAATAAAATCTCTATGTTTGTAGACATAGAGAAACAAGACAAATGATGCAGATATTCCTTTGTTAGACAAAAAGCAATAACGATGTACTTAATGCATCAACCTACACTTTTGAGAAAATGCAGACAAATTTATTAACTCGATCTAATGTATTTATTACATTCTCTATGATATAATATAATATAATCATCTAAATTTAATATTGATTTTATATTGATTCATCGTAACTCTCATTTTAATTGATTTCGAATCTTGTGATTGTATCCGATTTTCTGATAAAAGAACGAATAGTACAAGGGACTCGTATCTGTTTTCTTCCGCAAATTTTTTTGCTAAACTTCCTCACAGTTTCGAAAGCGACGATCATAATAACTTACTCCATTCTCGCATGTTTATGGTTTCCTTTCAACGAAAATCGCTGAATTTTCCAACGTCCACCCACGCGATTCCCTCCTACCGTGCCTCTTAATTTTGAAGAATCGGCGGCCTATAAATACCTGCATGTATATTCGGAATCGTTCGTTCCCGTTCACTTGTCTATCTTTGCCCCGGTGCTTAACAAGAAAAGTTAATTCCGGACGTACTCAGAGGGCATGCCAACCGCGCGCTCTAATGAGCCGATGAAACTTCACCGAGCGACCGACACGCTTTTGTTTTTCCATCCTTCCGCACGATCCGAACGATCTCGTATTTATTTTAAAGTCGTGCGTGTCCCGTTCATCCGCCGCTATCTCTCAAGCAACTATTCGATATTTTTGATCTTGACAAAAGCGTACGGCGTTTCCGAGAAATTGTGTCGCTGCCGCAAATACTCATCTCTCGCTCTCTAAAATTAATATGTTTCGGATTCTTGCGATAAATATTTACAGCAACGATCTTCTTGTCACGTGTAAATTTACGTTTCGTGAGAAAGAAGCATGGATTGTTTTCGATTTTATATCTTCACCAACATTAATGGTATTGATATATGACATAACGATATAACGTAACATTTCCAAGCACAAAAAAATAGAATTTTACTTTTCTATTTTTATTTTATAAAGTTCCACAGAGAGATGTCCTATACAAAAGTGTCTTTTCTTCCCGTAGAATGGAAATAAGAAGGAAGAATATTCCATTTCCATTTAGAAAGGACGGTTAACTGAAAACGTCTGATAAATACAAGATAAATATTGTACGATAGTTGAATTTCCTCTTCGAAACCGTAAAATTCCTATACTGATATTTGATATTTCTCTAGAAAATGATTGTAGACTTGAAACGTTCAAACCAAATTAACTTCCACGTATGTAACAGCGAACGCCTCGTAGCATTTCACGCGATTTTCAAATCCAAAGAAATGGAATTCCTTTTAATATTCATCCGGAAACTTCAACACTGATTACAGTTATGGGAATCACTGCAGTTTAGCAAGAGTGCACTATGAATCAATATTTATTTTTAGGAGGACAAGCTTGAAAGTGCTACCTCGCTCGATAGAGCGGCACTCTCTCTTTCTTTCTCTCTTTGCGCGAGTCTCCAGTTCGTTGAACATTCAAGGGTTGAAAACACTTGGTAAATTTACTTCTTTAACGACCCTCGTGAAATTTACTTCCGTTTCTATGCACAGATATCACGCGCTGCCACCAAAGGCCTCGTGCTCGCAGTTATTTCGAATGACACCGCTTGCAAACACTTCGGATCAGTGGATGCGACGCAATTAGGGACGCCGATGGGGAATAAAGCGCAAGGGTTACTTCGTCGCGCAAAAAAACTCGCTCGTCGTATCAAATTGTATGCTCGCATTGCTCCTTTTTTTTTTTTGGCCTTGCTTCGAGCCTGTGCCTCTTTATTAACCCGCTAGGGATTAAAATAGTGAAATAACGCGTGAAAATTTTGTAGACATGGCATTATTGGAAATTGCAGGTACTTACAGCTAGTACATGCAGCGTTTTATGATGATAAAAATAGGAAGAACTTTTATGAAAGCTCGCTATCAGAAAATGTATATACGGTTGTATAAGG
Source organism: Tetragonisca angustula (assembly GCA_036937485.2). Lineage (NCBI taxonomy): Eukaryota > Metazoa > Arthropoda > Insecta > Hymenoptera > Apidae > Tetragonisca > Tetragonisca angustula. The sequence continues at coordinate 32,230 of JAWNGG020000389.1, read as the reverse complement.
AGAAAGTATATGTGAAATTAGAGATACGAATTCAAGAAACTTTTGTGATTGAAAAAAGTATATATAAAAGGAAGATAAATTTTTCTTTCGAAAATCATCGCTCTCTTTTATTATTGGAAAGAATTTAGTTCCTTTTACAAGGGATGATTGTTCAGAATATTATGAAACTTTAGAGACATGTAGAGAGTATATTAGGCAATTTCCTGCTGAAATTCACTCTGAGATGATTAACCCCTGGAAACTCTATTTTTATAACTTTAACTTTATATCGGAACTTGCAAATTGTAGGTACGAGATATTAAAAAAGTTTTGAGGCAAATTGCCTCTTTTAATTAGAACTAGGATGATAATACACGTATACGAACGTTATTTATTACCTTTTGTAACAAATAAATTCGTAGAAGTAATTTATTTTTGGAAAAATTGAATATTAATCATGTGCTTGCGCGATGAAATTGAAAAGCAGAGTTGATCAGTTTCTTCTGAAGAGGATGAAATATTCACGCGATATAGCTTTTTTAATCTAAAAAACACGCTAATCTCCAATTTCTAAAGAGCCTTTCTGTCATAATAAATTATAGATTTATATCTTAATTTTAAATTTAAGAGATTGACTTTCATTTTACTGTGAGTACGTTCCTCGGTGTGTCCAGTTTAATAATAGTAATGAAATAAGCGAGATGCAGATCAAAAGAAATGAAAAATAAGGTATGCTTCTTTGATAGTCGAACGACAGGAATTCTGGAATCGTGATATTCGCGAGACTTCACGACCTTCGTCCTAAATCCGGCATCGGTCTTTGAGCGTACACCGTAAAATATTTTGGTATCAACCATTAAGTCTGTCTGCTACGGGCGTCGTAAGCCTCGGTTGATTCGCTCCGTTTCTAACTCTCTCGGCGACACTTTTTGGATGTTTTCTGACCATACCTCAAAGAGGCTTCTCTCGTGTAAATTTGCGCGTGCACGGCTAAAGTTGGAACTTGCGTTCACTTTCACATTTCCAGAGTCTAGAACGTGATACATTAAAACAGAGCCAACAGTTGCATTTCATTAAAATCTCATAGCATGTAGCAGTGCTCATAAGAATTAAAAAAAAAAAAAAGAATATTTCCTAAAAAAGAGTATTTAACGTGGTATTTATAGTAAAGAAAAAAAAACTACAGTGCTTCACATCAAGTGTAAAATTTTTCTTGCAAGAAAGACAAAGGGAAATTCATTTCTCTCATTTTCCTCTTTAAAGTAATCACAGCTTTTTTTCCATGGTTACAAGAATTCAAAGATCGACAGTGTTTCACATCTCTGTATCAGAGCAATGATCTTACTTTTTAATTTTTTTGATCGAAATAATTCATTGCCAGAACCTTAACGATACATGCACGGCGTGATATCTTGTCACAACGTGAACTATAACAATTGGACTGCGGACTTTTACGCATGATATAAAATATTAAAAACAAGTGGTTTCATTCAATCTTTTAAAATACGAATTTGCATAAAAATCCACGGTCTAGTTACAATTCACCGATCTTTCAACTTCGTGTAAAATGATAATCCTACAAAAAGCTCTCGAAGCCACCGAGTATTTCTCAGTGAAGACACGGAAGAAATTGAATTCAGAATTGTACGAATCCTCGGTGCGCAACGACAACATCCTCGCGCGACGGAGGATGGATTCGTGAATCGCGCGTGAATTCGAAGGGCGCGACGGTTTTCAAGTGCGTCGCAAGAGAGTAGCAGACGTATCGTCGTACCAGAATCCGGGAGAAATGTCAAGCCTCGGGAGCGGTCGAACTGCACCGCGTGCCACGGCTACCATGGGCTCGACCCTCGTCTCGTCTCGTCCCCGTCCGACCGCTTTAAGCATTCTGCGAAGGACAATCGCGCTTAATGAAGGGAAATTGAAAATGCGCAGGAACGCGCCACCCGTTCGGCCATTGTTGATCGACGCGCGTTACGAGGAAACGTGCCGGATGAAATTATCGCGAACATTACGTGACCATCGGCCGAGAGACCGTTTAAACATTGATGGGCGAAAATCATCGTCGCCGGATGTAACGCCGCGCGGGCGACAACACGTCAGTTTACGAATCGAGTCGCGTGGACGCGCGTGCAATGGATAAATACGCCGATACGACACGTAGGGGTAAACGATTCGCGGAATTGAACGGGCACACCGTGCCAATTTCAGGAATTTCAGGCGAAAATGTAATGTGTTACGTCGGAAGTAGTTCGACATTTTTGTATAAAAAAAAAAAAAAAAAAGAAGCGAAAAATGCATAAACGCATCCAGGTAAATTTGTCCAGCTAGATCGTTTGAATTTATCGCTGTGCAGATCGAAAGATAGAAAAAAAAACCTTGTGAAATCGATGGATACGACGCGAATTGGAGCAAACGAAGGATATGAATGAGTGTTTCGAACAGACGGGTGAAATGTCGCGGGAAATTGAATGGAAAAATCGAAAGAGAATGTTTCGGTCGTGATAAAGATTCTTTTTTTCGCTTCTGTTTTTTTTACATTATTGCTTCAGATTTCAGAAGGTTGAAATGTATTGTATATTTGTATATAGCTGAGAATTAAAGTAAAATATTAAGGAGAAAGTCGATAAAAAAGAATCTTCATTACGTCGCTTTCATTCGTACCTCAGATGTTACAAATTATATAAGACTTGTAAAAACTATTCATATGAAATTTAAATTATTATAAAACTTGGAAAATACTGCGTATTTTGTAATACAATTTTATTTGTTCGCTAACTGAGAATTTAAAGTAGGAAATCAAGTGGAAAAAAAGAAGATTCTTCGTAACATGTCTTTTGCTCGCATCGATATTCCAGATAATAGAAATTTAAAAAAGATTTCGCGTTTTCTAATGCAATTTCAGTTGCTAAGAATTTAAAGTATGAAATTAAATAGTTGAATTGGAAATCAAATAGAAAATGTCGTACATTTTCAAGCCTAATTTCGCTTGGTTAATAGAATTGGAATTTAAAGCGGACACGTGTGATTTAAAGCGGCGCGTGAAATTTCTGTTTCGTATATTTTTCAACGAGACAAGATTAAAACCCTGATTCCACGGTGCTAAAGGAAATTTAATCTATTAATACATAAATTTCTCTGTCTCATTTTCATTTTCTCACATTACCTCTAACTCTGCTGCTTTTTTGAAAAATATTTTGTTTCTTATTAAATAAAATTTATATTTCTACTAACTAGAATAAGTGTTTTAATATATTAAAAAACAAATCATTCAATATCATCATTATCGACAAACACATAAAATAATAATCTTTTCAACAGCGTTAAAGCATTAAAATAAAATTACACTACTCGTTAAAAAAATTGCAACAGCTAGAAATTGGGGCTGCATAAATCTGGAAATGACACACGTTTCTCGAATTATTAAAATTCAGTTACAATATCGGAAAATTTATATCCGTTATTAATCATTTCATTTTTGCACAAAATTCGAATTTGAAACATATTTTCTTGCGTGTAGTTTCAAACCAAAAAACCAATTTCGTGACAATTATTTTGACATGTAATATATTTGTACGTTTGCAGTTTTCTTTTAGAAGAATGTCGACTTTTTCATCGATTCTGCGATTCTGATTGATTGGTGGTAATTACAAACTAAATATGTATTGAGCGGTATTGGAAGTGGCAGTTTCACGTAACAGTAATTTAACCATGATTAATACCCCTTTTCAATATAGAGTCCGCAGTTAGAATGGCAACAAAGCGTAGCTCGATCACAGAGATTAATCGCCGGCCATTTTTCGACGTTTATATTGGTTACGAAATCGACCGAAAAATCAATCGTGAGAGCGGTTTCAGTTTTGGAATCGTGTAATCATCGTTAGCGTTCTGATACTTTATCTTTCGTCTAATATTCCGTGCAATGGCGGCAACGTGTCGTTCAAAATTCGTGACTTCCAAACTTGGAAATTTTTGAATTTTTAAATTACAGATGTTTGAAAGCGCGAAAGTGTTTGCAATTTTTAAAATATTTGCGATTTTGAAATTTTCAAGTTTTGGATCGTCGACTTCTAGGAATTTTGAAATTCTTCGATCATGGAATTCTTGAATCTTGAAATCTTGCAATCTTGCAATTCTGCAGTCTTAGAACTTTGGAACTTTCGAATTTCTGAATTTCAAACTTCAGAATTTTACAGTTCTCAAATTATAAAACTTTAGAGGTTTTCCGAACCCAGATACCTTAAAAATCTAAAATTCCCCGATTTTTTTAATATCAAAATCCTAGGACATAAAAATCATGGATCTCCGGAACGCGAAAACTTTTCAATTCTTTCAATTATTAAATCTAAAAATTCGTCAAACTGAATCATCCTACAATGAAACATCGTACAGAAACATACGTACGTTTCACGATTTACGAAAACAGGGGTGAGAATTCGCGATGCCTCGCGTCGCGTCATTTTTCCGGCAATTTCCCCCTAATATTTACAGAGTTCCCTCAAAATCTCATTTTCCGTCGGTCTGGTCCCACGGTGACCCAGGGTTACCAAGAGATGTGTTTCACAGCGTGATCAAAGGGATTTCCAAGCGGGACCGCGAGCACGCCCGAGTTTAAAAGGCTGTAGGTATAATCCAAGCGCGTAAAGAGCCAACGAGAAACAAATATGAATCGTGAATAGACTTGGGGGTGAGGGTGGTGGGAGAGAGCACAAGCGAGACGCTTCTTTTTACGAATCTCATCGCGCTGCGGCGAGTTTATCGGCCGAACTAGAAATAGATTTCGCCGAGTTCGCATCGAAGACAGACTCGCAGGGGTGGGCCCTTTGCCAAGGATGTCACTTAGCCGCGAGAACTACTTTGCTATCCGTACTGTTCCAGAATACTGACCGCCTCGGTTCTCTTATCTTTCCGGCTCGCTAAACTGACCACTGGTCCTTAATTTCTTCTATTCCGGGAACCGTGGGTAACACACGCTTTTTCGAGAATCAGGGACAAAAAGTGACCGAGAAACGACGCGTTTCGTGTTTCTCCTTGGAAATAAATTTAGTACTAATATGATGTTTAATTTGTGAAAAGACGTCAATCGTAATAAGTAAATTTTCAGGTTCAACGGATAATTAGTTTTTTAGATATAAAAAGATTAAAAAGGGTAAGAAGATTTATGTTTATGAGCGGATAATTTGAAAAATTGTTGTACCTGTCACCTGTGAGGGGCTTTATTGAATGACAAATTTGAACACAGATTGTTTATTCTTGCTTTGTAATTCAAGTTTGGAAGAATTAATTTAGATTAAAGAAGGTCTAGATCTACTTCTTTACATATGGAAGATAAAAAAGTAGAAATGAATAATTAAAAATTCTCAAAGTGTTCCATCCATTATAATTTAAATTTGGAAAGAAATAGTCTGAAGTGGATTTTAAAGCAGTATTTCTCAATGAAAATTGATTTGTATGGAAAAAGAGAAAATGAAAGTTATTTAGAATTTTTATAAATTTGAAAACTGATAAAAGAGACTTAAAATACTATTTAATATACATACATATATATATTTAAGATTCCATAAGACTTTCCTCAGTCTTTCTTATTAAATTTGTCTGAATTTCCACAGAAATTTCTATAAAACAGAAGAATACAAAATGGCATCCTGTACCATTTCTATCGTAACAACCAACATTTCACGTTGTACATAGCCACTAAAGCTGCTATAAATATATGGAATTGGAACTTACTGGGAGTTTTGACAGTTTTAAATCAATATTTCATATTAATGGATAGAAAAGTAGCATTATTCTTTTTTCCACAGGATTACTTTTAATATTTCACCATGTTACAAATATTTAGATACATTTTCAAATATGTGAAATATTACTTCTAATAAATAAAGCTCCAACATTATGTTGCTGAATAATCTCTTTGAGCAGTGAATTTAGCGTTTCATGAAAATATTATAAAAATTCCTTATGCGTATATTGTACATCTTATTTGAATAATTCGAGAGTGATTATGAAAAATGGTCTAATTTAAATAATTGATCCACACGAAACTCCTCTATTCAAATTACAGACGTACGTAAGTATTATTCTGATTACACAGGTTTTCGAAAAATTACATCAAGAGAAGTTGCGTAAGTTGCCTAATTCGCACGAAAAAATTGTATGAAAAGAAAATGTAAAAGGTGTTATCACCAACTATTGATCGCACAGTGAGTCGAAATTTGATTAACATCAAAAGTTTTCAGGAAAACCGTAAACCGTAAAATTTTTTAGTTGTAAATTTAAATCCGCGGCATTTCTACGTATCTCGCTAAATCCCCAACGAAATTCCAAAATGTTTTATAGAAGCCGCGCGAGATATTCATAAAAGGTAGAGTAACTGCACCCCGACGTCGATCGTGAATCACTGTACATAAACCAAAGTTCACGAGCAACTGGAAACGACACGCGCAGCTCTCCTCGGTAGTGAAACGTAACATGCTAACAAAGCAAACTTCGAGTCCGTCGATTCAACCGTGCGAGATCTTTCGAGATTTCTTCTGCAAACATTCGCCGCTGCGCTTCCTGCGATTACTAACAATGATCGTCTGTTAATTCTCAGTTACATTCATTGCTAATGGATTTCATCAATTCGATACGAAGACAGTCGATCAGAAATATCGATGCACATTTGGAATGTTAGGTACTTGGCTATTCATTGACGCACCTTGAATCTATGTTGGATTGAAAGGTATTTTCATCGAATTAATACCACTGTTGATGTATAGATACTTATCTTTATAGATATTTATATTTAATTTCGAGAGTTTAATGGAAATTACGTTTTTACAATTAAGAAGCTATTTTTATTTAGAGTAGATTACAATTTTGTATATTTGTTTAGCAATGTTGAAAAAAATATGATTATCTTTAGTACCAATACTAACAGTATTAATAATCTGAATTATTGTTAGCGTTATTTATTATTATCATCTTTAGTCAACTAATATACTGATAATCTAAATTATTGTTAGTGGCTGCCACGATTTACATTATTGCGTTCATCTGAGAGATAAAAATTAGGGATGAATTTGATCTAAAGGGAACAATGTGAGACTGATTTTTATAATTTTGGATACCACTTAAGACTTAATCAAAGAAACGATGAAATAACAGACTGTTCACTTTGTCAACACACGCTTGTTCACAACGACAGTCAAGTAGAACGTATTATACGTATAATACATTATAAAGTACGACACATGAATCAGGAAAAACAACGTTTGTAATTAGGAAGATGAACAGACAAGAATTTCACGACTGACCGAGTGTAACACGTCCCTCTCGTCAGTGGCAACTCGAAAAATCGTGTCCTTTTTCTTCTTAATCGTGTCACTTTCGTCGCCAAGTGCGCGACGTGTGTCGCAGCACAGCACCGATACACCTCTGGTCGGTTGATTCTCGATTTATCTCGCTGAACCGTCCTTGAACGATAAAACCGAGCCGGCCGCCGATTCGTCTTATAGCCGAAAACCCGAAAATACGATGGAGTCACGCTAGTCCACAAGCGAATGTTGTGACAAGCTGGAGCGACCTTGTCGCCGCGTTAAAGTTAAATCCGCTCACGCGGTTCGATTTAAACATCCTATATATAAACATAGAGCTGGCCCCGTGATCCGTCTGTGACCCAGGTCGAACAGGTTTTCTCGTCGAACCGCGACGAGAGAGAAACGACGGGAATGAAAAAAGGAGAAGAGAGTGAAAGAAAGACGAAAGAGAAAGATAACGCCTCCGCAGCCTGTCGATATAGCGTTAGATACAGGGCAACTTGAATCGCAATGAAGTCGCGAGATTGACGTATTTGATCGCGAACCTACGTGTTTTCTTGCTTCTTATACCAATTTCTCGCGAGGCTTGAACGATGCGAAACATTTCCATTCATAAATAGGAAAACCTTTTTGGAAACTTTGAATCCGAAGGACTTTGTTTTTGCGAAATAGTTGAGAATTATTTATAGTTTCGATTGTGATGTGCACAAATTAATTTCTTCTTTCTTTCTGTTTCTTCGATGAAGATCTGTTACGTCTTCTGATTCGCGTATTAATCAATCGAGCTGTAGATGATTTTACAATACAGATTCAGATTTTGAGTAGATTCGTAGACTTTTGTTTCAACTGATTCACCTTACTTAATTTTTTTAATAGAATATAACTACTCGCGGACAAAACATGATTGTTATAATTCGTTGTTAGAATTTTTTCAAATAACGTTAACAATTTGTTGCTTTCTGCGTATGATTAACATGTCGTCTATCGTATATTTTAGATTTATTCTAATATGAAATCAAAAGTTGTCCTAATATTTATAATCGGAAGTTGCAGATTTCGAGATTTAACTTTCAATTCTGTAAGTTCCATCTGCTGTTTATTTGAATTCAAAATCTGTAATAGCTGATATTCCATTTCCACTGATATTCCATCAAGTGAAAATGCCCCTTATTGTGTTTTTAAATTCTCCCATTGTTTTAAATTTTCTACTGGAAACCAAAAAGAAAGTTCCGAGACAAAAGTTACTTTTTAAAATTAGGACAGTCATGTGATGAGAAGTCAGTTATTTAAGTCTTAACTAACCTGTTAACCGAATCATTTCTTAACCAAAATTTTCTTGTAAAATTAAAAAAATTAGTAATTAATCAAATTGATTGTAGCCCACGAATCTCAATCTTTGTAAACGAAATTACGATATAATTTATTCCCAATGAAAATCATACAGCTTGTTAAAAAAATAATAAACACATAATAGACAGATAAATACAGAAATTATTACAAGTTTAGAATGACGAATTCTTGTTCAAGTTAACCTAGCTCGAAACTAGCAACTTCTGTAGCGAAACTTTCTTTCTGGCAACGTTAAAGATTAAATGTCGTGCTTTTCCGATTAGAACACGTTCCACTGGATTTCACGCCGGGAAACAGGAAGTTCGAACCGTGTGAAAGCGATCGGGAAGCTCGAAAATACGATTTTCCCGGAGAACGAGTATCGGCATCATGTCCAAGCGGGAAATCTGCGTCGATATTTTGTTTACGTTCGGTAGGGCGGGCGTAACGCATGGTTGCGCTACTTGCAGGCCGGGAAAGTAGAACGAGTCATTGAATTATGGCGAAGCTGGAATCGTTGGGGTGGCGAACGCGAGTTTGGTAACTTTCCTACCATGCCTCTCTTTGTCGTTTTCTCCTTCTCCCTTGCCGCAGCGTTAGTCATCATTTCCGCACGGTTCCTTTTAAAACGATGTCCACCGCGACGTCTTCGGCGAAGCAATGCAGCGTGCTTTCACGTGCCAAAAACGCACTTGCGCCTCGCGTCGCCGAGGAAAATAGAAATTCCGCGATAGAACTTCCATGACGGTTTTAAGATTTTACGGCTCGTAAATCAACGCATCGAAATATTTCGTGCGACTAGAAGCGTCACGGTGCTTCTAGATTATAAATCTTATCGTGGACATTAGACCGAGAGATTTGCAAAAAAATCATTGAGTGTGTGCGATTCACTAAGCTTTCTGCTATTGTGCAGAGATTTACAGCGATGGGCAGAACAGAGCGAGTGACTATAGATTTCGCATGAATCATTTTCGATTCTCGCGTCAGGAAAATTAAAATTAATCTTTAAATTTCGTTTACTTGCATGAGAAAACGGTTATCAATTAATTGTAATTATCTATTCCAAACTCAAATTACAAATAATTCATTTCGTGTTATTCTATCGATGAAATAGTGAGTAAACGAAATAAAATTTTCAACACGCAGTTCATGTAAATTTCAAGATGGATGACTTGGTTATAAAGAATGCAAGGAACAGAAAAATAACGAACGCAAGCTTGAAACATCATTATAAATTTATAAAGTTATGAAATATAAAAAACATAATTTATAATGTACACGAAAAAATCATCTAAAATCATAAATGAATCATAAATATTATTAAAGATTTATCATTTTCAAAAATTATCCATTAAATCCCTTAACTCGTGCATCTTCTAATAAGAATTTTCTAATTAAAGAAATTTCACACACCTCTGATTCTATAAACCATTCAGCTTTGTAAAACGATTTCTGCAGTCCAATAATACAATTAATAAATTTACGACATCGATAACGAGCAAGTTCGACTATCATATTATCGAATATATTTTTACCGAATTTTTGTGAATTTTTTATCTCACCGATCGCCTGTAATCGCTCGAAAGTTTAACCAGCGAGGCTCGTGGAAGTTTCAAGTTGAAAGGAAAATTAGATTGGTATCTCGTTCCTGGGATAACACGCGGATTATGCACGGAAGATGGATTTCTATACCGTGAAAATCGGATTAGATTTTCGTCGAAATTATTGGATTCTCGGGGTTCTCAATACCAGGGCATAATCGAACGATGGTTTCTGGGAAATCTCAACTCTCGTGGTTTATTTTCGTTCCGGAGCGGAGGGTCGCGCTGTCAAAGTCGAAGGTAATTCCACGATTCTTCTATCAGAGAGAAAACAATCATTCGACGAAGACCGATGAAATTTTGATTTGCATTTAATTTTTCCAGATAAAACGATGCGATCGCGAACAATTGTTTGAACGCGAAGTCGCAGACACGGCCGGCGAAGTAAACCGTGAAAATGAAGGGAGGGATCTTCAAAGAACCGCGAATCGACTGCACAGCATCGAGCAAATGAAAAACAATAAACCGCGCAGCTGGACGCTCAAAGAACCTCTCTAGGGGTGAAAATTGCGCGTCGCCTGCACCAGCCGTGATAATTATTTCCATAAGCGTTCTAGAAAGGTTCGTACTGAAAGTTACGAGACACATACCGACTGACTAATTTCGCTTCTCCTTCTTCTTATCTTATTCCTTTTTTTTTTCCTTCTGTTTCTTTTTAGAGCAAAGATTTTGTTTTCTTTTTCAGGTGACGAGACGAATATTATTATGATTATTTAGAGTTGCAAGGTTTACAAGGTTTGTACTCTGAAATTTACAACTGACTTCTTCTTCTACTTTTAATTCGAAACACCGATCTCTACGAGCCTAATAAAACTATACATAGATACAAACTATCATTTGTCACCGCTATTTCCACGAGTTTGTTGCAAAAAAAAAAATTACAAGACTAATCGATTAATTAGACTAAACTAACTTCTCACTTTCCTTTTTCCTCGTTCGAAAATATTTCAAGAAACTATCCCGCAAAACTATAAAACGAAGGAATTCCACGTAACATTTCGCGTGTCATTGCGAAACTATTTCCATAAGCTTCTCTCGTAGAAAGGTTTATATACTCTCAGACGTTCTGTCTTCCTTCGAATCAAAACGTAATAAAATTCTCACGGGATTACGAATAAAATCGTGGTATCGAGTAAGTGTTAACGTGTTTGATCCGTGTTAACGAGAAGTGTAGCCCAGACGACGTAAATATTCCGACTCAGCCATAAACAATTTCCCGAGCAACGTACGTAGGAATGTTCGAAATGGTCCTCCTTCCAGCAAAATATCGCACAGTATTTATAACGGTAATTCGAATGGTGCCTAGGCCAGTACTCAGTTTCGAAAGATATCTCGAAGCGACGCATGTGGCCTACGTTAAATCACAGATGGCACGGCCGGTGGACGCGTATATTTTGCACGCGACACGAACACGAAATTAAGATTTCCGCGAAAATTCCGGGACCGTCCGACCCGACGGGGGATCGAATCTCGCACGATTCGAATAATCGATTCGTCGACGGTGAAAAATAACTGCCTCGTATATATCGGCCCGTCAATTTCCGCGAACGATACGACAACGATACGATCAGTTACGGTCGGAAAGATCAGTTGAAATCTCCAGATCGTTTCTCCACGAGAAGAAACATTGCGCAGCTAATGATCGGTTCTTCGCTTCTCGCGAATAAAAATAAACAACCGATTCGTCGACTGGTAATGCGTCGTTTAGTAAGGTTTTTACGAAGAGACGAGAATTCGTATTCGCATTCGAATCTCGCACAGCGATTCCTGAATATATTTGAACGTTCATTACATTTTCACGCGTACGTTGCGCGAGTTGTGCAAAACCGAGAGATTTCGTTCGCACTGTATATACAGGGTGATCACTGAAAGACTGAATGATGTAAAACAAAAATAAAATTTACAAATACATGTTTTTTTTAATTTTGTTATTATTTTATTTGGAAATATAATCAATTAATTGTTTTCAGTATTATGTGTGAAAAACAACATCCCTCAAATGGCCACCATTTTGAAAATGAACAAATTATGACTTTTTCAAACACTTTAGTTTTTCAGTGGCCACCCTGTAGAAGAACGTTCCGGACCGAATTTCAGTCAATGTGAGATCAACTTTTACCGGTTGAATCCATTTGTTTGAATCTGAAATCTATTTACAAAGTATTTTTATCACAAGTTTGAATCGCACGTTTTATATAAATACGATAATAATAATATAATAATATATAAAATAAAACTTGAAATTTGAAAATGTACGTATATAAACGTGTATTATTGCGTAGCACATTCATGATAGTTTCATTGAATCATAATCGAGATTTTGAAAATTTCGATTTAATCGCATGTTTTATTAAATTTTATTAAAATCTGTCAGTAATCTACTCGATTATAGTGACTACATTGATCAAGTTTGAAACAAGTGTAAAAATTTATATAGGAATTGCAAAATATTTGGCGCAAGTAAATATATATACTTTACAGAGTTTATACAAGTACATATTTATTTAAATAACCAATCGAAGAGCTGAAAATAGCAATACTTTAAATCCGTTCTTTATAAAACATTATTTCACATTTATTGTTATAATGAAATGTTATTATGAAGTAAAACAATCCGTTATGTTATTTCAAAACAAAAATTTATGCGAATGATACACGTAATATGGAAAGATGTATGAAAAGTGCCAATGTACAATGCTTTCCAGTTTAATTTGCATAAAAATTCGCCGCAGATAATCATGATAAATCCGTCTCATAACAGAGCAATGAAATTCCAAAATATTTCACGTAACACACACGATATATTCGCAAAAGGTTGGTCATAAAGGTTAATATATTCATAAAAATGTTTCGAATATTTTCGTAAGCAACCGTCTGTATATAAGAAAACTTTTTCGCTTAACGTGCGAAAATTAATACGTCAACGAGTTAATTGAAACGGATTTTTTAGTTCGTTTTTACCTATTCAGTCCGTATCACCGCGTTGCGATTGTAATAAAGTTGTTCGTGGCGTTCGAATCGCGTGTCGAGGGATTCGTTCCCAGGAAGACGACAATCATCTCGGAAGCTTTATGGAAAATTTCCCAGAGGTATCGGGGTTGAAACGAGACGATGACTTTTCCATACGGGTAAAAGAGAATTACGCTAAGCAGCCTTTACGTATAATTCACAGCGAATGGAAATAGCTTTCACGCGTATTTTCAGTCTCTCTCTCAGTTTGTGATTGATGATGAATACATTCATAACTACAATGTCACTGCAGTACTATCATGTAGTGAATGAATTTGAAAAGAGGAAAATTTCTTATATTTACATTACACGGCATAAATTGATATTTATATTTATATAATTAGTAGCAAAACACGGACAGTAGGTTAATTTAATAGTAACAAGTATGTTTTTCAATCGAGCTATTTAAAAAAAAGAAAACAAGTGAAAATAGAAAGAGAATTATGAAATTTTCTAAAAGAAATAATTTTGGAATAAAAACAAGTATACGATATAATGATGTGAGAGTTAAGTTGCAAATTTTTTTTCTTTTATTTCCTAAAATTACCAAGAAATTTCATATAACGAGTTATGTGAAGAAATAAAACTATTCCCTCCGAACATACACACACACACACAATATATATATATATATATATATATATATATATATATATATTGTCTATTAATTACTATAAAAGAACCAAGAGATACACTAACAACTATTAATTTCCCTCATAACATTTAAAGTTATGTTTCAAATTTACTCGGCAGAGTTTTCGCGCACATTCTGCATCGCTAATCATGAAAACCACATTAAATTAACATATGCATGCTCTGCGTCCATCAGTTATGAAAATTGTATATGAAATACATTGGTTTAAGTATTTATTTAACACGTTCTCTACCAGGCCATTTTAAATGAATTTTCCATATGTCCCGAATATTATTTCGTTTTATTTTATCTTTATCATTTTAGGAAGCATCGTGCCAAAAGATAAAAACTAAGAACAGTTAATATGAAAACCAAGTACACCAAAATTTCATTTATTCGAACGTAAATTTTAAGTTATCTTTCAGATTAAATAAACTTCTCTCAGTTGTCTTAACATACGTACTTCAGAATGAACAAAAAGTTACAATTGCAAGGATAATGAGCGAACTCCTACGTATTATACAAACTCCAATATTGTAAAAATATCATTCTTTATTTTAATAGATTTAACGACTAGAGTTATAAAGAATACTTATACGACATAGAAAAAGAAAATATCACCATTACACGCATACAATCAGTCTGGAAAGCTTCGAGTTACGTCATATTAAATGTAGTAATTTTAATCATCAACGTTTAATTTAATTGTTAACAAACAAATGAAAATTGCGTTTCTTTGTGCGTTAATAATAAATTTCATATTTCTACGTACCGTTACTTAATACACTTCAAAATTTCAACGTGGCGTACTTTTTAGATTGGCTGTAGGGTATATGAGCGACGCAGTAGAGTACGCGTTAAATATAATAATCGATATAATACTCGACAAACATTTACGATATAATTAAACGTTTTCGACATTTAGCAAAAGTAGCCTTTAACATTTGTCGAATACGCTTCCTGTTTCTATTCCGTCTTATTTTCGACGAAGTAGCCTTCTAAATAAGCCTAAGTAAGATTACAGGATTCGTCGTAATGTCGTGAAACTTCCTGTTTGCTCGGTCTAACTCGCGGCGAAAGAATTTTAAGTGATTCGTCTTATGAAAATATTTACTCGGAAACCGCGAGCTTAATTAGGCCCGAGACGTACTAGAGCGTGCTTTTGTTTGCATAGGCGACTGAATGAGGGTATGCATTTCGTTAAAAGTTAACGAGACCCGGTCGAAAAGGAACCGGCCGTGAGGGCATACGAAAACTGCAAAGGATGCTACTTTGTTATTTTTAGGCCCTTCTTCTTTACGTATTCTTCTCTTTTATTTTATATTTCGTAAATATTTCGTAAACATTCTTCGTCGGGCGAAACTGTGACAATTGGAAAACAATTGAAGAAGATGTATTTGGAAAATTTTAAATTGGAGAACAAATAAATAAATGAAATAAAATAAAAAGTTAAATCAAATAAAATAACATTCTAAATTAAAGCATAAGTGAAAAATGTTATTTTCTATTTGTAATTTAAATTGACTGTATTCGATCTCTGTGTTCGAACGCTTTTACTATTAGTTCATTATTTGATATAATATATGATATATGACTTATCAATGTTTACAATGTTATTAAAAATCGTAAGACAAATAGAAAAATACATTTGGATAGATAGCAAATATATTTAGATTAATGTGAGCCCATGAAGCTAACGCGAAGCAAATATCAAGAATACGAGTGGAACAAGTATTGAGATAAATTGTTCCTCATTTTTAACGAGAACTGTTTGGAATTTGCGCTGCATTGTACATTCATCATTTGTTACAAAACATTGACAGCTAATATTTGTCAAACGCTTTGAATAAACTAGTAACCATAAATAAACGGTGAAAGTGAAAAATTGACTATCTACTGTTTAGAGTAATAAATTATTCTAATACCAAAATATCTCTTATTTAAATAAATATCATTTCATGAATTTCAACGATTCGTATTCATCGAAATAAAATCTCTAAAAATCGTTGTAAATCTATGAAATTTCAACAAAAACTTACGACTTGATTACTTTAATCACTTTGGTAATGCTAATGTCAAGCTGTCCTTTTGAAAATTTGAGTCACCAAATTTCTCTTGTTGAACTGTATTAATTTGTATGTAGTAATTTCCATAATTACCAATACAGATGGTATGCATGCAAATGTAGCCAATTAAATCTAAGCACAATCATGTTTCACTACTAAATTAGATTTCATCCCCCCATCCGTAAATTAACCTAAACTTGCGTTCAAACATTCCTCTATCAACATTCGACAACTGAATCGTTCAAAAATTCGTATTGTTATCTACGATGAAATTAAAAGTGCATACGACTGCACAATTGTAAGTTAAGCAGCGATTTAATTTCTCAGTTATTGAAGGAAAACATATTATGTTTGCTAATAATTAATTACTAAAAAGAAAAACATTTTAACAGAAAAGTTGTCAAAAGATTTATCATATGGCACGAGAGTTTTGAATTGTTTACAATATTAGGCAAAAAGAAGATGAATACAGAAATGTTAATTTTTTCCAAGATTCATCTGTTCATGTAAAATCTTGATCGATAAATTTAAATAATTATGAAACAGTACAATCTAAACAGTATTTCTTTTAACACTTTGTTGCATTGCTAAATTACTTTCATTCCATAGATTTCTCGTCCAAGCTGATAATTACAAATTTATTGGTTTCAGAAAGTTAATAAAGTAGAGTAAACTGAAATCCAATGGACCCAGCATTCACCGACTGAAAGTTAATCCTTTCATTATCGAATTCATTACTGTATTAGGAATTAAAATTTCTTATTCCTAAGAGTGACTAATTCAAACATTTTCTAAATAGTTATTTGACCCAAAATTATCCTGATCTCTTTTCAAAGGTATAAGTACTTTTCATTTGAATTGTATGTCTATGAAACAATAATGATCCATCGACAGTAAAAGCACTCCACTGAATCGTCAAACTCAGTTCGAAACGTTCGAAAACAAAATGGAGGAGAAACAAAATTTGAAACACAAAATACGATAATTCGCAATGTTGTGTTATTTTGCCAAACACTGTGAATCATTGATATTTATGATTTATGTATCATTCTGATTATTCTTTATCCTAGAATAATATTCTGATTATCCTTTATCCTAGATTTCTAGGACATGTATAGTACAGAAGAGGTTAAATAATCATGTATTTAACTCGAACATCTTACACGTGTGTTGCACGAACGCAGGTCACCAATAATAATCCGCGACATTTTTGCTGATAAGCAGCTGGACGACACAGTGGGAATTAATCATAATCCGCGACCGCGACAACCGGCCGTGAATAATGCATTCGAAGCGATGGTAATTATAGCAATCAGTTCGATTGGCAACCGACTTGATGAACCCGTCCATTAGCGTCTATAGCGTTCACGATGTCTTCTGTTCGTCCATCGCGGTGGAGAAAGGAAAAAAAGAAGAAAAAAAGAAAAAAGAAAAAACCCGGGGGGGTTCGTGGAGAACCACGGAGAATTTTAAATATCCATCCTGGCAACAGTCCAAAGTTTCTGGACGAATTTATCGCACGGTAGCACACGTATCCTCGTTATTATGTATACGTATGCTGCTCGTAAACGATAGGGAAGAGCAGTAAAGAAGATAAAAGAAAGGGGAAAGGGAGGGAAGAAACATGGAAATGCGTGCATTCCGCTGTTGACTCGTCGCAATTTCCGTTCGAATCGTTTGTTATTGAAGACTGATTGAAACATCGATTGAAGACACTCTTTAGAAGTCAGAGAGAATTGCAATATTTATACATTATATTACAGGTTATTTTATTAAAAAAAAAAAAAAAACCTTCTCAGAAAATTAAAAAAGAATGAAGTAGAATTAGACCGTTTGTCATTTATATGAGATTCATTTTTTGAAAAATTGTTCACTGCAATGAATTCTTTCAAATTCATTTTCCGAACATACTACCGACTAAAAGTTTGGATACACTTAGTGCATTTGTATTTCATATTTATAAAGGAACCAGAAAATTTAAAAAATTACACAACTTTAGAAATATCTAGAGTGTATACATTAGGAAATTTCTTTCCCTTTCAAAAGTCGCTCTAAGGGAGTATACTATACTATAAAAATGCCTTGTTGCTAGTAAGTCATGCAATAAAACTAGTTAAAGTGCAAAGAGTTAATATAAAATAGTGTTATTTTAAAAAAGCATCCGTCAGGATAAATTTAGAGAGAAAAAGAAAGAAAACTACTTCGTTGTTCCAAGACTGTTTCAACACACGATTAAATGCTTAAATTCACGAAAAATCTCAGTTTGAAAGTTCGAATAGTCTGACGCCAAAGTTTCGAGGATATCTGTCTCCGTTTGTCAAGATTAGTCGACGTTTCCCCCTCGCGATTAACAGAGTTGAAAGTCGGATTATCATGCGAGCGAAGAAGAGCCAACAAGCGTACAAATTTATAAATTTCATTGGGATCTGTGATTCATCGAACAGACGAACGTACCATGACCGACTAGAATCGAGATCTCGAAGAGCTATCCGACCTACTTTTCCTCGTTCGTTTCTTCCTTAAAATCAAGACAGAGAGAGAGAGAGAGAGAGAGAGAGAAAAGAAAGACGCGTTTTTGCGTTACGTCTTGGCTTTGACCATCTTTTGTCAGATCATGAATCATTGAAATTGATGGAAAGCTGTTGCAACAACAAGAAGCTTGACTTTTCAGTAATTTGGAAATTAACTTGATAAACGAAAAGTAATTAACTTGAACTTTATGAAAATTAAATTGTTTACGTGCTAATGCTCTTAATACTAATACGTACTATTGTAATTTAATAAGCTCTTTAAAGAGCCACCTCTTTAGATGTCTTTGTTTCTCTTTTTATAAACACAATTGAAGGCCATTGCTTTTTACAAAAGGAAGATTATACACAAGAGATGAAAAAAGCACGTACTTAATGTCATACATTATAAAATTATGTTACAATTAATTACACAATTATATTAAGAATTATAATTAAAATATTATACCAACGTCTAATATTAATAACAGTATTAATCGACGTTTGAGTAATATCAACCAATTTTACACAGACTTTTAGTTTTCTATTAAATTATTCTTCATTTTCAAGTATTGTTAAAATATTTCTTAGTCATTGAATGAGGTAAAAATGGAAATATTTATAAAAATGAATTTATCTGAATAAAAATGAATATTTTTTCTGCGTGAACATAATAGATTATGTTCTTAATTTTTTATAAGAGAGCAATTTAAATATTTGAGTGGATTGTTTGGAGTGGAATTTAATTTTAGATTAATTATATTATATGAATTTAATTTTAGATTAATTATATTATACGTTGATAGAATTTTTATCATTTCTTAAAAATTTATGCATTCATTTAATCTTATGTTTCTAATGACATAAAGGAAAATCAATTAATTTCATGTTATCAACTAAGTACACGTATTTTTTTCGACCCTCTTCATAATTCGTTGCAACACTGACATTTCGGAAAATATCAAAATGTTACTTATCTTAATGATTATCCCTCACGCAACATTATCGACTAATAAGTTCCTTTCACTTTTAGTTATTCATATTAAATATAATAAAATATTCTACTCTACTTACAAAGTGACATTAAAATCGAGATATCAATGAAAATGTATACCTATCATGTTTTTTCCTCTATACGTTCACTTCATTAGGCAATTTGGACTCACTATTGGGGCACACAGTTCACGAAATTCATTTCCTATTTCCATACAAACAAATGCACAATATTTGTCGTTACAACACGCATAAAATTCTCTCTCTATTTTCTTTCTCGCAACAATTTTGTCAACTAGATCGTCGTTATGTGTGTACCGAAAATAAAGTGGTTTCCAGATAAGGGCGAAATTTATAAGCAGCAGTAACGGTATCGGTTTTCCGTCCTGAAGTACAGTTTAAACCCTAGTCGACTACGGCCCTAATTGTCGACTTTTAATAGTTTCATACACGAAAACGAACCCGTGCCAGGTTCCTAATGTCACATTTTCGAACCAGTCTCACACGCGTACACAGAATCCAGACTGTGCTCAACGAACAATCTGCCCTTGGCACGAATAATCCTTCCCTCCCCTTCCCTTTCCTTCAATATAATTGATAATAAGATTATTTGTAACAGTAATTCACCGAATTAAACATATTTAAAAATGTCGTTTGTTTGAGCAACATTCGTTTTAATGGGATCGTTTAAACTTCCCGCTCTTCGTGAAACCATGAAGTTTTGGTATTTTGGTAACCTAAACTTGTACGGGGGGGATTAAATCGAATTCTTCGTCATAAAGTGAAATATTCACTGATATAAACTTCGAGATTTGATTAAAAAAAAAAAATGCATTTAACTTTCTATGATATTGTACGTATCTACAAATATTATGAAAACTTTATTTTATGTGCTTTGAAAAATAGCAAAGATTCTAAATTAAGAAAATACGAAATGACATATTTACAACAATTAATAAGTTTGCAAATTTTAAATTGTAAATACTTACAATTAATAATCTTTTTTTCCTGCTTAAACGAAACTTTGATTATAGAAGATTAAGAGAATTGTGAATAAAGTTACGACAAATTTGAAAATTATCAATATATGATCTTTTCTGTAACTAAACATAAATGGACAATGATAAACAATGATAAACGTGCTATGGCAAATTAAATATGACGATAGAAACTTTTAAGCTTGATTGATCATGATCAAAATTATCTGATCTGATTACTTTAAATTCAATTGTGAATTTATGTAATCTGCAGAATCACGCATTCACATTAGCATAAGAAGAATGTATATAGTCTACAAATATCTGCATATAGAATTTTCAACAGAAAAATAAGAAATTTTAACATTTTATGGATTTTTTGTTGAACCACATACAATATTATTGATTATATTTCTCATATATATACTTATTCAAAAGAAATTAATAATTTTGCGTACTATTATCACATTTTATTATGGTTATTATCGTATTATATCATATACAATTATCATAATTTTAAAATGATCAACATTACTGTCAAAGATAATTCAAATTGAATCATAATTTCACTAAATTTAACGTATGAAAAACAAGAAAATTTGATTGATTGAAAACAAATTGAACGTGAGGATACTACTCTGCATCCTTCTTTGTCTTTTATACGCAAAGTTCTACAGAATTGTAATTACATTATCTTGTTAACTAAGTATTTTCAAACACAAATACCCTGATATTTTTGCGTTAAATATAAAAAGAATATACTGATTGATATAATATTATCCCATTTAAAACAGAGCTGGTGATCTTAAAATCTTATAAAAAAAGTGACTTCAAGAAAGAATTTGCCTTGCTAATATGAATGTACCTCATAAAATTGTGCAACCTCGTCCTATGGATTTTTATTCTGAAACTACGAATAATAACAAAGGTGCCCATTTAAATATCGCAGCTTACACAGCAGAATTGGAAATTGTTCAAACAATACATTTCAAAGATGATGAATTGAATAACACGTTATCTTGTGGATATTAACTGGATATTACTTAAAATAACTTGTAGATAGAAAATTAAATACATGATCTTACTTGATAACCGAATAATCAAATAATTTAAAGAAAGCTTACTTGTTTCTTCGAATAAACGTCGTGGAATTATTTCAAGATAACATCGAGTCGAATGAAATGATACGCTGCTGAAATGATCACCTTCCAAATGTTTCATCCAAACGATAAACTGATTTCAGATATAAGGAATAAGAGTTTTAGTTTGGCAAAGGAAGTACATTCGTCGCTCGGCCATACTTGTCTAAGAAAATCCTGCGAGCGTTATAGATGCTTCATTGATTACGCAGTCATCGTGGTTAGGAATTATTTAACGTTTTCAAGGGCTGCTACTGCACGATCTGTCAGTGTTTGCGTATCGGATAGATTGCCCTCCGAACGTCGTATTCGATTACGATACAAGAAGACAGTTGAAGAGTATCGAAAAAGATGGCGTGCGTTAGTGAATAAGGAGCGCGAAGATAGGGTGGAAGAGAGGAAAAACGAGAGCGAAACGCGGTTGGATGTGTGGGTGCTATAGAGAGGACGTCAGATTAGAAGCCAAGGCTTGACGGGCAGCAATGCCACCGGGACAAAAGCCCACCCTGAAGGGGCTGGCATACATATTTTTTATTATATAAATTGGCGTTACAAAGGTTTCCCAAGAATTTATCGCGTTAATGCCTATTACCATCCGCCCTTCCGTACGACAGCCGCGGCTTTTGTTAACGAACGATGATACGCGACCTCATCGACTTAATTTTCTACCCGAATTTCTTACAAAATCTCCCAATAGTGCAGTAGCAGCAGCCCTTAGAGAAAAAATTCGCAACAGGAAAGAAGATACAAAGAGACGTAAGAGAGTAAATCATATTTTTCTTCTCATTGTCAGTATATTTTGTAACAAAAGTTTTAAAATTTAGTAAATTATCAATCTTTAATAAAAATAATATGTAAAGATAGTAAGTGCAAAATATAAATTTGAATTTAAATGTGAATGCGTATATATAGAGTATGGGTATGAAAACTCTTGGAATACTGGACTCTTATAAAAGATGTAATTTCAATTTTGTGAAACTTACTCTTAAAAAGAAAAATGTTTTGGAATTGGACATTGAAATTGGATTTGAAAGTAATTTTTATTTGTTTCGCACCCTTTGCCAGCAGGGAAGAAAATACTTTACTGAAAGCCGCATCATTCGACGCAAGCTTTCCAGATCCTTTGTGCAAAGGATTAAAGACTCTTTCGAGCTCTTAATCCGCATGAGCTCGGCTATGAAAGCACGTTTAGTCGTACGTCAATGTCTGATTATGGAGGAAATCGCGTATGTCATCGATAATACTAAAAAGCAACTAAGAAGCAACTTATTTCATCATACTCATCAGTTTAAGAAAATTACTGTTACCGTTTTATTTTTAATCCAACATAAATTAGTCATGTGTAATCCAATATTACTTCGAGCCCAGTACTCCATCCTAAATAAAACTGAACTATAGAATAGAATTAAATAAAAAATAATTTTATTTAAAAATTCAAAAAATACCTTCAAAGCATTAAAAAATTACTAAAATTGCTAATTTGTGCTAAATAAAATTTGATATAAAAACGAATGTAAAGAAAACATAAACTAATAGGACAACTCACTTCGTACAAACTTTTGGGCATTTTGTTAGTTTAAAAGTGTCGTTCGAAAATTGAGAAATTGCTAGTTGAAGGCAAAACAACGTGAAATACCGCGTACAGAGATCCTTGAAAAAAATCTTCGAATGCAAAACGAAGACTTCTCGAACAACTAATCTTTTGGATTGGCAAGACTGGTGCGAGTAAACAACGAGAAGACGAAAGAAAACACAGGCTCTAAGTCCGCGTTTTCACCGCGATCAATCGTACACGTCTCGAAACTCTGTGTCGGTTTTCCTCTAGGTTTGCTTTCCTTTGCAAGGACTTTAGGCATGCCTCGAGTGATATTGCCAGTGACATGCATTGTCCTATTGTGAAACAGAACTACCCCTTTCTTCCATTTAACCGATTCTACCCCTACCACAATGCCTCCGCGCCTTCCGTCGGAGATGTTTTAAATAATATTGAAAATGGAGTTCTGGCTCGATGCCTACTCGTTCCATATCCTAGGTGGAGCAGTTCTAAAAACTTCGATTATATCGAGCTGGTCAGAACGACAACCCTCGAGCTGTTAACTTTATTTTAATCTTGGGCGAGAAAGGGAAGTCGTGCTCCCCTCTTGAAGAACTTTCATTAAACTTTATATACAATCGCGAATATTAGAAAGGAGAGGCGTGCTTCGTTCAACGCAAATCCTGGAAATTGATTTTTTACTTTTTTATCACAGAGGATAATGCAAACAGACGACAAACCGTGAAATTGGTTGTCTAATTTTAATGAAAAATTTCCACTGCCCAATCGCTCCCATTATCGACATCCGTTTAATCGGGACATAAATAACGCGTGATAAATTATTCGAGACTTACAATCTCGCGTATGTAATTGCGTCTCTGTTAAAATAAAGAATAAGCGGTCACATTTCACGTGGATTGGATATCTTAAGGACATTTGTTTGCAAATAATAAATGAAAGGTACTCTCTTAGGACATAGATTCAAGCACGAGTAAAAAAATATTTTTAATTTGTAGATAGACTGCGGATTTTCATGCAAATTTATATTTTTGCGGACGCAGTTGTAAAAATTAAGCAGATATTTGTTTTCATCGGCAAACATTAAAACAGATATTTTAAAGTTCTATTCTGTGGATTGTTCGCATCTTTACGTTCTAAAATTTTTCACAAGTGCAAACAAATTCGCAATCTAGTCGTAAGATATAAATGTTTCAGTTGTTAAATATTACGACGAGTACTGTACTTTGTACGTTTTATATACATAGGTATCTATTTTGGTCTATTGTGTGCAGTCAGTGCATTTCTTCACTTTTCAATTTAAATTTCTTACAAGCGCATGAACACTCGAACATTACGTGAACACAACACAAATTCATGTCTTTGTAATTACAGAAATTGAACTTCG
Source organism: Tetragonisca angustula (assembly GCA_036937485.2). Lineage (NCBI taxonomy): Eukaryota > Metazoa > Arthropoda > Insecta > Hymenoptera > Apidae > Tetragonisca > Tetragonisca angustula. Next base: position 7,756 of record JAWNGG020000389.1, on the reverse strand, counting down.
ACAGAGATCTGTTAGTGAGTGCCATTTAGATATTTTACATACATGTATTCTATGGATTATTGGATTTTAAAATTTCGCTCGAATGCATGAAGAATCTACATTTTATTCATCGAAATATGCGATCAACGATTGTTCCACTTCTAATTGCAAAAATTATTTTACACAAATTGGTTTTAATCCTCTATAACCAACATATTGTTTATTTACAAAAGAAAGAGATCAATTAATTGTAGGCATTCGCTTCAATCAAAACTGAATTAGAATTAATAATTCTATAATCTTGAAAGTACTCTTTTAACGTATAACTTTTAGGTTACACATTGGAGACGTTACAAAGAGTTGAAAAACTAAACACCGACTGGCTCGAACGTTTTCATTTCGCAAGTCACGTTATATTAACGAAACTCACCGTGAGTATCGAACTTTCTGATGATAGTTTCGATGATCGTTGTCCTGGGCGCCACGTGACCTCGTCTAACAGGCATCGCAGGAATATTCCCAGGTACCTGGGCCGACCAGACGTTTGGCGTTCGATCGAAGGCTCGTTAAGCCTTGCTTCAATAATTAACGTGTAACACTACAGCACTGAAAAAACACTCGCAGCATGCGTACAAGCACGGTAGAAAAAAGCACAGCACGAGTTGAGCATAATGATCGTCGAGGACAAAGAGAAGCACCAGCTAATATCGGCGACGTTCGTCACGATTCGTTCCCAGTAGCGTGTAAACCCTGTTTTGTTCTTCCTAAGGAACGACTAGGAGAAGAGAGGGAGGGGAAACAGCCGAAGAAGAATATTCGTTGCTAGTCGGACGACAAATTGACGTTCCTTTTTCCTTCTTTTCTCTCTCTCTCTCTCTCTCTCTTCCGTTTCTAAACTTTTTCCCAGATACAAAAGACGAGGGAGGATTGTGAACGAAGAAAAGTGTGGGCACCAAGTAAGTTTCGCTTTTCAGTAACACGTGTGCCTTCACTTTTTACTGCAAGGAACACCTCTCTCTCTCTCTCTCTCTATCTCTCTCTTTGTAACGTTAATTACGTGTTCCGCGAGTGTATCGTTGTTTCTTGGTGTTCTTGTTATACAAAATTCGCATACGAAGCTGCGTGGACAGAGTCGATACGTGTTGTTCGCCGAACAAGAAGGCTGGATGTCTTCGTTTGACTTCCTTTTTGGACCCAATACTCGTCTATCTAGATGTAACTAAAGAACAGGCTGTAGCATGTTACATATGGTTCATCCTCCCGGTTGATCCAAGGGCACAAGGCCTGAAACGTTGTCTCGGCGTGCGTGACACGAGGCTCCGCTGTATATACGTATGTATACCACCGTGTTCCGATGTCTGCTGCCCGGCTGAAGACGTACGATCCACGCGAGAAAACAGCTATTTATAGTTGATATACTACGCGCCGCACGAACGACGTTCCCGCGAATTTCAGAAACAGGGTACCAGGAATCTGGGAAACGTCGCGTTGTCGTTAGCGATCCAAGATTTCTTTGTTTTTTTCTTTTCTCTTCTTTTCTTCTTCTTTTTGTGCACGAGGGTTCCCTCCTTCTTCACAAACGGTGGTCCACACGTTTCCCTCCCTCGGTTCCTCGAATATGTCACGCTGATAATTTTCTTCTCGAGCAATCTTCCCCTCCAAGTTTCTCGTTCTGTCCGATTCGGGATTCCCTTTTTAAGACAACCAAACGACAACGTGCCGCGAGTACCTCGACACTCGGCTGCCTCTGAAGAAATTAAAAAGCTGTCCGAGCAACGTTGGCCCGTACGATCGCACCTTCACGGCGAGAATTCGGAGAAGCTTCGACCTCGTCGGCTCGAAGTCAAACTTCCCTACGCTCGGAGGAATGAAGAGCAAACGTCTCGGAGAAGCGCATTGTGCGGACATTTCCACAAAGTGTTATCTCGGTGAATATCTCGGGAAACGTTCTCTGGATGTGCTGTGCGTCTCCACGACGACGAACGTCGATTCCACTAGTTCAGTGACAGAACACCATCGGCGAATGCTCGAATTTCACGAACGCTGACACCTGTTCCAGCGATGGTTGCAGAAACGCGAAGCGGGTGAAACGAAAAACTCGCGGGTATCATGGCCGTACGTGTGTATGTGTGTGTTTGTGTAGCACGTATATATACGTAGGAAAAAAGCGAAAGAGGAGCGAGGATCAATCGTAAAGAGAAAGAGAAAACGAACCGTCGTCGAGATGACGACGAGAAAGGCACGTGGTGGATTTGTTTAAGTTGCGTTTACAATACGAAAATGCGAAAGCGCGGGTTACGATTTTTTTTCTTCTTCTTTTTTTTTTCTTTTTCGTTTGATTCACTGCGATCGTTGCTCGCGATAGCACGTTGGAACGTGGTACACTCCCCTGAATCGAATGTCCTGCTTCGCGGGAATCAGGCGGTTGTGCATTTCAGCTCGAGAACTCACGGACAGTTATTTTTATACTTCTTCTTCATTCTCCGCGACAACAAACAGGCGGATCCGTGCGTGGACCATTCTTGCGACTTCTTGCGTTATTTCTCTCGTACTCATCGACTCTTGTAACCTGTTGGCGACGGCCACGGATACTGTCCACCCGAAACCACTGTTCGTTACTCCTCTCGTTCGCACGGGAGAACACGTCGCATGTTTCGTCGCGACGATTTTCACAAAAAATATGGAAAATCCAACGCACGCCACGCAGCTACATCCTTCACCTGACCACCACCACGCCTTGCAGGTTCAAAATCGAACAGCCCCTGCGTCACTCTGCCCTCAACGTATTCCCATGTATCCTGGCCGAAGGAACGTTCGAAACGAGAGTAACTGCCATTCGATAACCGACACCGTGTCCACGGGGGTGTTATATGTATATCGTTAAACACTGTTGCTTTTCCCGCGTGCTCCCACCTTTTTCGAATCGGTGCGTCTACCGGCGAAGAAGCATTCTCGAGGCCGCGTGCCAAGCAAACACCGTCGGAATACACAACGAAACAACAAGAGCAAGAGAGCTTTCCCCTACGCGGAAACGATTTTCCGTGGTTTTGTTAGTCGCCGTCGTTCGGTCGGAACTGAAAACACGAGGAGGCACGACGGGCCGCGACGTCTCTCTCGGCGACGGCGACGACGACGACGACGAAGACGACGCCGACGACGATGGTACGTTAGGGGGGTCGTACGCGGCGCCTGCGTCGTCGAGCGTCGTCACCCCCACCAACGTCGCTCACCACCCGATTACACCGCCCTATCATATCCCCTCGCCGAGCCAGTGATAATATTGATAAGGTCCTGGCGTCTCTTTCTCCGTACCGTGTCGTCCTCGTTTCATTGGAATCCGGTCAGATGTACAAACCAGGAAGGGACGTCGCTAGATAATGTGGATTCTTTCGAGAGAACGGGACGAATTGTTGCTTTGATTATTGCGTCGGTTAGTTTGCACTTATTAATGGGTTTATGAGAGACGGTGTCCGCTGGTACGGATAGGAATTTGTGCAGGAATGTTGTTATCAAATACAAAACAAAGCTAAACAAAGTTTTGTCGATATATTCGTCATTTCTATTGATGAACGTCCGTAGTTTTTGGAATTTGTTTTACTTGGAAATCCTGATAATTGTAAATATTATACCAAGGGAAAAGATTGTTAGAAAAGTATATTGTAACAATTCTTCTACAGTATCTTGAACGTAATGCAAAATCTTAATAATTATTCTGAGTTTTAGTATTAATTGAGTTAGAGAAAACCTTAATCTGTAAGTGTTGTATGTAGATCTAATGATTAACATTCAAGTTAAGAACTTGTAAATCTACAAACGTTCATCATGATAATTTTACTGTCCGTTTTGTTTTCAGTTCGTGTGTCTTGTCGGTCGATATAACTACACACACTATCTCTTTCAGTTTAACCACGAACAGGCTTTGTTCGAATCCGAGGTTAATTATAAATCGTTACAAACCATCATTTAATAAAATAGTATAAATTAGCATATATTCTATACATATCGTAGCAACAGCTTCGAAAACTGAGAGAGTGGAAATAATAAATGTCTAAACAAAAAACCCTATCAATGTTTGTTCCATTAAAAAAAATCTTCTAATACTAACAAAAACTTTAATGATTGTTAAGAACTGTATTACGAAGTGAATCCAGTTTCATCTTTTTTTATATTATTTAAAAATACTTGCATATTGATATCAAATATCGATAGAATTGTTCCAGTGTCGATTAACTGGACCTCTTTTGCTCAAAAGAAACATTATAAAGAAATCAAAGAAAAGAATGCCACTGACGAGCTACATGAATAAACCAAGCATTACGGGATTTCGTGGCTCGTGACCTGAAATACCGACATAGTAAAAAATCACTGGCTTTTTAGCGCACTCTATGCTTAAACAACGGTGAGTTAGGGAACTACATCAAGTAAAACGATCGAAGTTGATCAAGCAGTGAAGGCGCCAGAAATATGATTTTTGAAATCCATTACAGTGTTTTCAAATATTCAATATCGAAATGTGAAGCTAGTGACTAACCGAAATCACTTTATTATGTATCAAAGGGAGCTTTATCCATGTATTACGGTATTACGATGTTATTCGTATAGTAAATTAAAATCCTAAAGTTATTAATAAAATATTAAAGAACCTATCAGCTGAAATAAATTTTATCAAAAATTCGATTGAATATGAGGAAAATTGAAGAGGAGAAGAAAGAACAACCCTCTCATTTACAGATATAATCATTGTAGAAGAAATAATTAATCCTAGACATTCTAAAACATTCTTGTACGAAAAATATACAAATTCGGATGAAATATTTTCCATACACTTACAAATTAGATATCCAGATGCCAAAACTATATATTATGTATTTTTCATTAATCTAATGGATATGTACATTTGCACAAAAACACCTAACCGAGATCGCTTCTGAACGAACATTCTGTTTTGGATATTTCATTAGTCTATAGAATTTATAGTTTACAGATTTTATAGAATTTTCTATATTTAGTGCATTCCACGTACACAATCTTATTTTGCTAATGTCAGAAAGATGTGTGAAATAAATTTAACAAGATATATTTAATTACCATTAAATAGAATCCATTCCCTCTAAATTCCATAGTCCATGTCTCATTCCATCTCTTCCATGTCTTATCCATCCAACTTGATAAATCTGTAACAAACTTATTTGTTGGAATATTAATTTAAAAAATTTAACACAAAATTTCCATACCACTGTCCCGAACATTTGGGGAAAAAAGGAAGCAAATGAATAGCCAGAAGGGCTAGATTACTGAAAAAGAAATCGCGATACAGTAGCTGGAAGAGCTATTAAAAAACAAGAATTTTCTACTCAACAACACAATAACCAGAATGGCTATTGTACAATTATCTACATTGTGAACTCGAGCAACAAGCCGTAACTCGTTTCGCAACACTAATTCACTAGCATTAATTGTAGAATAGGAAATTTTAAAAATCAAACGCGAAGAGTGCTTCGTCATGTTTAAAACTCCCAAAAATAAGTACGTGATGCTATTAATCTATGCACTCATGTTTAAAAATGCGCTAATTGCGACGCGTCCAGTGCAACTATGCTGGAGGTTGCTCATGAATGATCTCTTCTGTACAGTTCTTACAGCCGCATTAGGTGATCCAGGAGCAGGAACAGTCTTTCACGAATTCAGTGAAAGAATTTGGGCATTCGGTGAGCGCAACGCTAATTCGAAAACCGCGATCATTTATTATCGCAACACTAATTAAAACTAAATATACTCAACGAAAAATTCATCAAGAATACAAAATCTACTGTATGAACAAAAAAACTAATATTAAAATATTCTAACATTCTAAAATTAATTAAAAGCAATCACACTAAAATCTAATTTAAAACAATAGAAAACAAGACAAATTTTACTATATAAAACTCTATGATAACTTTAAAAATTCACAATCAAAATTGCAAAAGACAATCGCGGTACCATAACTCGTAACTCTAAAGCACGATTATCATTTCTTCGCAACACTAATTTAAACCGCAATCAATCTCTTGCAACACTAACAAGAAAAACCCCGATCTGCCCACAACAATGATAAAAAATCATGGAAAAGGAAAAAAAATACAACTACATATACCAAAAGAGCATAGTGACAAAGTAGTAACGAGAATGACTTCCCATGCTCTGGAATCATTTAAATGATCCAGAGGATGAGACGCCATTTGTTGTGACCCTCTTCGTGGCAGTTTGCCGGGCCTCTTCTTTTCTTCGGGCGCGATGCCCGCTGAAACTTAAATCTAGGCTCGAGTCTTTCTAATCGCAAACAAAAAAAAAAAAAAAAACTTATAAAGGTAAAGTAAAAAGATAATCGCGGAAGCTAACCCCAATACACATGGACGACCATCGATCATAATGATCGTTGTCCGTTCGCACGTGCGTGCTCGAGCAATACCTAACGTTCGTTTCGGGACCTACTCGCGACCTATCCACGACCGCGACCGCGATACTAAATTCGAAAAATCGAAGAGTAAAACCAGAAACAAATGGCATGCTCAATTTGTACCAATTTCACTGTCGATTTTTCAAATTAGATTTCCTGAAACAGGTTGGACACGCGAAAAGGGACACGCGACCAGAGACTGTGCCAACCTGCCCGGCCCTACCTACTTATAATTAAACACAGGCATACCAGAAAGCAAGCTACCTATCCTACTCAGGGCTCCTATATTTAAAAGATGACAAAAGAACAGACACACCAACACACTCTCTCCACGGTTCTCACACATACACCCGGGCGCAACCTAAACTAGAGAGGACGTCCCGGGACACCTCCGACACCCGAGTTTAGCACACAACATTCATACTTTAATTTACGTACCATTTTCCTGAAATCAACTGACAATGGCTAGCGAACATTGCGTAAAACGTGATTAAAACACGTTTATATTTACAGTATTTATAACTGTATTTATTAGTATTTATAACTGAGAAAAAATACATATGATTTCTATAGAAAGTACACGTGTAAGTTGACTTGGAATCATTATTATAATTGATAGTATAGTTGTAATAATAATAATAATAATGTAATTATAGTGTATTTTTTAAGTATTCATAAGATAATAATAATAAATTCATAGTTCTTGCATTCAAATTAGTGCAAAAACATTTTTAATACTTCAATAATGAATGCAACAATAGAAACGATGGAATAATGAATGCAACAATAGAAACGACGCAATTCCACATCCTAACCACACACACACATGCGGAAAATACGTCGTACATGATACGCTAACACACTGTCAGTCGCTGAGAAATTTTTTACAAAATTAAAAACTATGGCCATCGTGCCCAATGTCTTTCACCCACCAAGTAGCACCTGGGCACGTGAGTGAGATCCTGACAATGAACACGGAAGGGGTTAAACCTGAAAATCCTGAATTACAAAAATAATTAATTTATGTAATTTGTATCTAACGGACTATTGCATTATTTTATTTCAAACTGTAATGACCTCTACTCTTCCAGAAATTATTTAAAATGCAAGAGAACAAAGATAATGAACTTGAATTTGTTAAAAAAGATATTACAAACACTCTAACAACTAACTCAAACGTTCAAAGTCAAACAATTGACAACAAATTAAATATTAATACAAATAATCTCAGGCAGCTTCTTCATCAAAGCTTCATCATTTTCGAAACTTGTCGCTTTGATTTAAAAATCTGCCTATCGCGAATCATCTTCTTGCACATAAAATTTTATACATCTTTGT
>JAWNGG020000388.1:47500-141840 GCA_036937485.2 Tetragonisca angustula | reverse complement strand
TGTTAGTGGATCGACTGATAAACACGCTAAGTTGGAGATAGATTTAATAGAAATTACAAAATACATATATTTAACTCTCACACTCTGTTTCAACTCTCATACTATGCTACACTCAACAAGTCTCTCGTCTATCCAACTCTCGACTGGGCATCTTCCCGATCACATTTGTTTTTTCGTCACCATGCTCGCGCTCAACTGTTCTCGCATACATCTCTCTCATTCGTTCTTTCTTCTGCCCTGGAATATCTCAAACACTCAGATCACACCACACCACTCTTATACTCTCACTCTCGCCACACTCATCCTTCCATACATATATTTTCACTCATCTATGGCAACCACTACCACAGTTCCTACGGATTTTCAAACGTATCCTGTATTCCCTGTAGCAGGCGAACAATCGTTTGTAGACCTACTCCTTCGAATAAATATATATTACGAGATTTAACGAGAAACTATTTAATCCAATTTTTGCGTATAATGAGATCTTTTGTGACAACTGTTTCCTTCTCGTTGTTGACTCTTAACAGCTGAGAGTACAATATATTTTCGGCTATTTTATCTTCGAACCAACGTCACCGCTGTTAGGCTCGTTTCGCAGGCAGTTGACGCGAAAAGAAAATGTGAAAACGTTGTTACGAGTGTGTAACGAATAAAAATCATTCTTGAGGTTCGTTGAAAGTTTGCGGACCTGTGCGTGGCAGGGTTAAATCATGAATACACGACGATACGTGAAACACCAAATTTATGAAATGCCAAAATTAATGGTACCTGTGCTACCGTACTTGATAGATGAAACGGATCTCTGTCTATCTCTGTTCCTTTTTAAATTACCTCGCCAAAGACACGACAGTCTGCATAAATGTTCAGTGATTGTGTTTATTCATGAACCTCTTTACTAGAAATCCTCGTATTAGAATAATACATATTCATATTAGTTAATCGATTCTCCAGCGGATGACGCAGAAAATCCTTGATCGTCTATATTTCACATTCGATTGTTACTGCTTGCATGATTTACCAATGTCAACTGTTTCGAGCCACGAGTCGAGGGAAAGAAGAGGAAGAGAGAGAACCAAAATATTCAGTTTCTGAATTCTCGCCTTTTTCGCTGGCCATTCCAAGGCGAAAAATTGTTGCGCGTGGCGGCTGCGCGTAGGAAGCCATCGTTCGACGAATGCATAATTTCGAGATCGATATCGGCTGCGTTGGCACACACGCGTGTGTCACGTATGCGCGGTTGCGCAACACCGCGGACAGCCACAGAGAAAAGGGAGTGAGGGCTTTTCGCGTTGCCTGACCCGGATGGACACCGATCCCTTGTACATCGTCGTCACACCGATGTCGAGGCCGGCCACGACTTTTGAATGGGCCCCGCGGTCGTTTATAGGTTAGGTGACTCATCTACCGCGGCGATCTACCGCGCACGCGCAACGCTTCGTGTCACACTCTCGCGAAGTTCTCAACGCCAGTTTCTCTTCTTCCTTTCTTTTTTTTTTTTTAGCAGTGTTTTCTCGTTTCCACAAATGCAAAATAGGCGAGCAATCACTTCCTGTTCAATTTGAAAGAAATATAATTTTCAAAATGAAGAAAATCGGAGGTTAGAAGTTGAGTAGAAGTTTCTTCTCAAATGTCGATGTCTCGTTAAAGGGAAATAGATGGCGAAGAAACTTTTGGCCCGTCCTGTAGATGAAAATGATTCAACGTTTTCGAATTGTTTGTCGATTCCAGCGTACGCTCAACACGCAATACGATAGGACAGTTCGCGGGAAATTTGATTGATTTATCGTAAAAGGAGATTATGAGAATGAACGTGAATTTATTGTTTTAGTTGTGCGCGGCAGGTTCTTTAGCAGTAACCTCTTTAAAACTACCCGCGCCGGGTGACTAAGATTAAACCCGCGAAGGAAAATGGCTCTAATCTCATGTGTATTCATTGCACCATATTCGTAGTTCATGCGTATTCATTCTTGCAAATGGAGCGCCGAAGGCCTTGCGGACACTGTTTCGAACAGTGGATACAGTCGCGTCCAAAATGATGGAACGTCGTGCCTCGGTTTTTCGTGCTTCTCAAGAAACGAGTGACGCGAAATGCCGAGAAATTTTGTTTTCGGAAATTTTCTCTGTAAAACGCGTCGTTTTCTCAGCAACAACGAAGACTATGAGAAACTACGACGTATATGAAATTACTATCCTCGGACAGTGTAACGAGACGCGCATATTATTCAAATCAGTATCTGGAAGATATTATACAAGTCGAGTTTTAAATTACTGAATGAATAATCAGTGAAGGAAATTGATTTCATTTAATTGATCAAATAAACGGAATAATTAATCACTGAACAATTATCGCGCTGCAACAAGACGGTATTTTTTTTTTTTTTTATTCCATGTAATGATTTTACTATATATACTATGTTTTATTATATATATATAATATCTATATAATATTATATATTTTATATATATAATATACTATATAATATATATATATATAGTAAAATATAACATTATGTATATTATATAAAATATAATATTATACTTATTTATATATATATATAAAACAAAACAAAAATATGTATATAAAATAGTATATATATAAATAAAATAAAACAAAAATATGTATGTAAAATAATACACGTGTTATTTGTTACGCGAAATAAAACAAGAACATACATTCGCATAAAATAACGTGTTCTATGTAAATCGTTGTTCCCTTCGCGAAGACCTGTTATTTTCGCGTCTGTCGTTTTCAACGGCAACGAATTTCAATGAACGAGCAAACAGACTCGGTTGTGGCTGTTCGGTTCGCCAGGAAGTTTCCTCGGGGCGTGGAAATTATCAGGGAATTCCCAGTGTACGGCAATGAAAACGCACAGTGGCTGTGAATTTGTACACAGGTGGACGGCGATCTCGAGGCAATTAGAGATGGCTATATTCGTTTCAGTTTAAGCTTGGCTCGCTCGTTTCACCCACTAGTTGCGGAACTCGGATAATTATTGTTGCCAACTAACTTTCCGTTTGCACGATCGCGCTTCACCTCTCCCCCGTCTCGCCCCCCCACCCTCCCCTCTTCCACTCTCCACCGACCATAAATTTCCATGAATTCATATGTCGCGTGAAATATCGTGTCTTCGTTTGCTTCGCGAAACGTGCTCCTAACGACACGGTTTTCCTTGTCCTTTGGAAGTAGCCTAGTTCGATTGAAATGTGTCTTGCGTATCAGTTGCTTCTTACGATTTCTTTACACGCTACTTTCACGCCGATGTGAATTAATCTGATCTGATCTAATTGAATGCATTATTTATTTATAATATTATTATAAAATTGTATAACATCGAAATAGTAATTGTAATGTTATTAGAAAATAATAATAATTATAATATTATTATAAAATCATATAATATTGAAATAATGATTGTAATGTTATTAAAAAATAATAATAATTATAATATTATTATAAAAGTATATAATATTGAAATAGTAATAATTGTAATGTTATTAAAAAAATAATGATAATTACAATATTATTATAAAATTATATAATGTTATTTATTTGCAATCGGATTTCAAAGTTTTCAATAAAATCCGGAGAAATCCACCTTAGCAATAGAAGCGTAATATAACGAGTTAGTATCGTGTAAAATTCTGTCGTCACAGTATATATGTTAATGTTAACCACGTCACTTGATACGATTTCACGAAATTCTGTAATCAAGTACAGATCGTAAGTCATCAAGTACAGATCGTAAATCATCTCAACTGACGAAGCTATCTAGTGCCACGCGCGACCTGTACCGACGATCGCAATAGCAAAGTTCGACGAAACGATCGAAAGAAAACGAGAAGAATCGTAGAACGAATTTAAAAAAAAAGAAGAGAGAGAAAAACAATACAAAGGTAAACGTAAACGTGGTTGCACAATGAAAGGCCAACCAGTGGCCAACTAAGTGTTCCCCTAGTCTGGTTCATCGATCGCCAGAGAACATATCCAGAGATTAATTGCCTCTCGCGGCTCACGCCGGTCGGAAGCATCTTCCAACGGACGGTCATCGATCTTGCGGATTTTACGAGCCGTCGCGGGATCTCCTTTGGTGTTTGAAACCGCTGCTTTTAAGGAGCGGCTCGTAAAGAGCCGTTCGAGGCGCTCGATCCTCCGCCTTGGCTCGGTCGTCCGAGCTTCTCTGCCAGGGAATTTTATCGCGAACGATCGGCCAAGCAGCACCACCGCGTTACGAATATTGATGACACGGGCTTGAGACCCGTTCCAGCAGGAGCCTGGATAACCTGGCTCGGGCTGGTTCACATTTCACTCGTGAATCGATCAGCTTCCCCCTAACCCGTATCTCGGATTGTCGTGCCGCGATTCTCGCCTCCTCTCTCTCTCGTTGAAACTCGTATTGGGAAGGAAGTGCCAGCGTTGAGCGTTTAATTAACGCGATGATCCAGTTCTAACGTTGTTCAATTTCGTCGAGGAATTTTTAATTCCCGGTATTTTATCGGGGATTAATAATTATTTCTGTTGATTCGTTCTACGTACGTTGCTTCTTGTACGTGCAGCGAAACAAAGTTATGTTAATTAACGCGATGATACATTGGCAATCTCGTCGAGGAATTTTTCATTCCAGAAAATTCGCCGGGGAATTATTTTGTTTCTGTTGATCGTGCGGAAAATTCGTTGTACAAGTTATTTTATTCGCGCTGAGGTATAATTGGAGTGGAAATAAATTGACAGTGAAGTCGGTGTACAGGTAACAGATGAATTATACTCATCTGTAACAGTAGTCAAGTAGAACAAAAAAAAGAAAAAAGGAAAAGAATATTTAACATAAACTAAAATATTCGAAACGTACGCGATACAACACTCTTTTGCTTACTTAAATGTTCTCAGTCTGTTAATTGATAAATGAATAAGTTACCGTTTCGTTTAAATTGTTACAAACTCTCGTCTTGTCCGAATTTTCGACCTCTTCTCTTCTATTCGTGCACGCGTGTTCGAAGAAAAACGACGTATTTAAAGAAAAAATTTCGTTCCAAATAGAACGAGAATTCCACGAGAGAGAGAGAGAGAGAGAGAAAGAGAAGTATTCTCGCGAGCAAGCGATCCGATTCGTAGATTACGACTTCTTGATCCCGAGGGCACGCTACCCCTTCGAGACTGTGGAGTGTTTGGCAGTAGTTACCGCGGCTCGATTCCTCTCCTCTCTCGCCCCCGCCGCGTCTCGAGCAACTTCACCCGGAACTTCGTCGAACTAGTTTCTTCTCCAGTTTCGTCTGAGGATCTTGGAATGTGCCAGCCAGTGCAAACATTCTCCCCCGCCTTACGATAAATTGGCCAAAAAGGGAAGTTTTCCTTGGGATAACGTCGGAGGAATTTAATAAAAATGTCACGGTTAGCTGGACATCAAGGGTTAAATAGAGCGATTGTTTCCGTATATGCTGTGTCACTGTCTGTGCATTAGTTTCGTCGTTCCTTTTTTTAACAGATATCGTTTGTTTTTAGAAAAATTTTCGTAAGAAACCTGGGCCTAGTGACCCAATATATTTTCGAGCCACTGATCATTTCAATGAAAGCGATACTCTGAATGAAACAATGCGGATAAATATACCTCGTAAAATAATATATTGCGATATAGTTGAATAAAAGAGGCAAAGATACTTTACATCCTTTTGAAGGGGAGGAAGACGATTGCTCGTGGAAAGCTTCATAACCTTGATCTTTTCTGTCTAATTTAAGCGTCGTTACGGCTTGGAAGACGAACGACGTAACGATCCATCTTTCCCGATGGAAGATCGATCGGCCCCGAGAGCTTGAAAAAACACACACGTTTCACGGAATCGGCTCTTCTCGAAAGCTGTCTCAACGATCGAATATAAAGCTGTAAAAAAATAAAGAAATCATCATTGTTACGTCACCTTCGCGAAGATAAACAAGTTTCGCTTCTTGGTAATTGAACGCGAATCACATTGAACTCGAAGTTCTGTAATTTTTAAAAAGCTCAGAGGGTCGAAACAGAATCGTCTTCGTCTTTTTGACCGGAACGAGTCGATGGACAGGATTCTTCGAGTTACCTTCAATGAAGAGAGGGATCGCCGAGCTCGCAAATTGCGCCGTAAGCAAAAATTAAAAAAAATACAAATATACGCAAGAAATAAAAATACAAAAATACAAATTAATCCCCGCGTTACGAACGGATTAAACTACCGGCGATCACGCGAGAGTGACTCTTTAATTTCCTCGCTGTGGTTTAAACCAGAGGTTGCTGACTGGCGGCCCGTGCCCCCACCACTTGCCTGATCGCTCGCGCCATCCCCTCCACTGCGTCGATCCCCTCCACTGCGTCGAGAGTGTCGCAGCCGCCTTGCGTCAGCTATACACTTACACAGATGTAAATCGTCCTCTTTAGATGCCAAAGTTAAAGGGAAGATGATTAAAGAAAGTAGTTTCGTATGGCCTGGTAGCCGCAGTGTGCAAACTAATTTTGTGAAGGAACTGGCTAGCTCTTCTAGTTTGAACGTTCGTACAACAGAAGCTCGACGCTCGCGTCTGAAAGCTCAAATTTGAACGTCAGTTCGTGCTCGAGTGATCGTGGAACGTGCACGAAGCGATGGAGAAAATCGCGCGGAGATCACCGGTGGTTGGAAACTCATCGATATCTATCCGTGCGGCACCTGCTGCCCGCCGTTGGCCATCGTTCGGCGATCGCACCTGCGTGCACGCTCCGAAACAAACCCTGTCTCGTACGTGCTCGCAGACGGAATCCGACGACGAGAACAGCTGCTCCCGGGGACCTTTGGCTGGTTCGACCGATTATGCAATCGTCGTGGCGAAGCCGGAAGAGAGAGAGAGAGAGAGAGAGAGGAGGGGGGGCAGGGTTAGGTTCACAATAGGACGCGTACGTTCGGCCATTTAAATGCGTTGTTCGCGTTCCAACGCGTTCAGGTGTAGTAGGGCGCGTTCTAGGCTCTCGGATTCGTTGGTAATCTCCTTTGTACGTGTACGGGTGAAAGCGTTAGGTCGTTGGCCAAACGAGTCTCGAGGCTTTTTATTTTCGTTTCAAGGTTCGTAGTTTAATTGGATCTTGGATCAGATCTCCGGGTGTTGCTAGGTTTAGAAACGTACGAGATTTTCGGCTTGGGAGATTTTACGTTTTGATTATCACGGTAATTAACGCTGACGATCGGCAAGCCAGCAGGGTTCGTTAGCATCGTACATCAGATTAGATTCCTTTGGATATTATGGAAAATGCAGCGTATCTTCTAAGGATACGTTTTCCTACAAAGTTATCCGAAAAATAAAACATAATTTTATAATAAACTTTTACAATAAAGTCAAAGCTTTGTAGCAGTACAGCAGTAACAATGTAATAACATTTTACATGCCATACGTTAAAAGAACAGAGCATTACCATGTATTGCGATTACACTTCGGATGACAAAAAAATCCGCCTAAAATGAAATCTGTCCACGTCGGAAATCGTGGAATTGCCTTTCGGGCTTTCTCGTTCCGCAACTATGATCTTACTACTTCCAAAAACACTCGTGGTGGGGGATCGTTGAAGGGAATTCGGAGATTGGAGAGAATCGATAGGCACGATCGAATAGTAATTTGCACAGGTGGGCCGATAATCGACGGCTCAGCGGTGATGGTGGGCACGGCAGAAAACCGAAAGTGAGATTAGCTTGGTTCCGGCTGGCAGGCCGCCAACTTCTCCCGCTCCCCCCCTCCCGTTTGCTCAGTGCCCGGTTTTATTGAGCTCGCGCACGCACTCACGCACGCAGACAACACCGGTGGATTTCGCGCGACCCGCTATTCCCGTACATCCGGGTCTCGGGCTCCGACGGATATATATCGAAGCACAGATACTCCTCTCCTTCCCACTCGCCCTCCCCCCCCGCGTTTCGTCTCGAATTTATCTGCCAGACTCGCGTCGTTCTCCCGCCTTAATGTGCCTGTAAATTATTATCGTCGTTCGTTTTCTTATTACCGTTACTATTGCCATTTGAAATGACTCGCGCCAGCTTTCATTTACAATCGTCTCGTGTCTACGAAACTTCTAACAAGAATTCGAAATTGCTGGTTCCGACAGTTTCAACGTTGGAGAGGGACTCTGGAGTCTAACGACGTGGTTGATGAAAATGATGGAGTCACGAAATTAATCGGTCGATATCTCGATTTCGCAAGGTCGGGCAACTCACTTTGGGAGAAGTTTCGCCTCGTTAAAACGTGCTTCTGGAAACTCTCTCGTACTGTTCGCCGCTGTTTCTTTCATCGTTCACTCGTCGAACAGTCGATCGATCGGTGTACACGTCTTTCGCGGCGTTCTCCGCGAAATATATAAATAGACGGTCGCGGAGGTTTCAAAGCGGGGCGGAATGCAACGAAAACGTCGGAGCCCGAGATTCTGCAGCTCTTGTTGTCCCCCTTTGGCCGACGGCCGACGTTGCTTTGAAGACCGAGAATAGAACGATCCGAAATATTTTCGGGTCCCATTGAAACGTGTTTCCTTGTTTCTCGCGACGATCGGGACGAAACGCGCTGGTTCGCGATTATTCGTGGCTGTACTACTTGCACGGTCGAGCTTTAAACTTGATGGGTATTCCGAGAGGAGACGAGATTCGTTTCTGTTGCGATGGACATGCAGATGTAGTGACTTACGCAACTCTAATCGCGCGTGATAATTTATTATTGTATAATGAATTATATATTTTATATAATTTGTCATTATTTATTATTTATTTATTATTAATTTAGATTTTTTTTATCTGTTGATGATGAGACTATTTGTTCTTCACCTCGATGATTACTTGTTGAAATCGATCGGGCCTCTCCACGTGGTTACGATTACTCGACCATTTTCAAATTTAAACAATTTTTTATTTGTTTATTTTTATTGTTTCTTTATTTAAGTGATCGTCGTGAATAGTCATTTTTGCTCACTGCGTCAATTTGATACCAAGTGGCGGATCAAGTTCGAAAAACCTGAGAGAATTATATTTTAACGTCAAAGAAATTGTTTGGATACTCGTTCGTAATTTAGTATTGAAAAGAATTATTTTCGCACACGTTCGAGATCGGCAGTCGCCGATCTAATTGACAGTAATTTCCAAATTTCACTGATACATTTATTTCTCCAACTGCGTCAAGAAACAGATCGACTTGAAAAATTCTACCGAAAGCAATTTTGCATTTTAACAGATTGACACAAGTATTTTAATAAACGGCGAATATTTCAAAAAAAGGAAACGACAATTTCTCGACCAGAACTGTCTCCGGTCTAGTCTGCGGAAATTCCACGTAACAAAACTTTACGTAACGAAACGCGCGCGTAAAGAGACCCCGTTAGAAGGTGAACGAGAAGTGGTTGTTGGAGCACGTTGCAGGGGTTAAAAGTAAAAACGCCAACAGCCCCGTGGTGGGCAGTAACGGTGATCGGTGGTAGACGCGCCAGCCGATTGCCAGCTCATTAAAGGGCGCATCGTTTCGAGCCGGCTAAATGCATCTGCACGCGCGTCTCGCAGCTGCGCGCGCGCTTTCGCGTGTGCATTATGCATGCACGCGTTGCCGGGCGACGATGCAGAGAGCCCAGGCACGCCCACCGTTTTCGCACTCGCGTCCGTGCCTCTCTTCTCTTCTCTTCTCTTCCTCTTTACCTTTTTTTTTCTTTTTTTTTCTTTTTCTTCTCTCTCTCTCTCTCTGTGTGTGTCTCTCTCTTTCACTCCTGAACTCGACTTTTATTTCGCGCTTTTGCCGCGCGCACGTGTGCACGTAGGTGCATATGCGTGTATGTACGTTCTCAACGTTCGTTCACCTTTTCGGGCGGTTTTCACGGGGATAGCGTAGGGATCGAGCAAAGTGCTGCTTACGAGCAGACGGAGGATTTCTCTACGCCGTTTACGCGTCCGCGCGCGCGCGAGAGAGAGAGAGAGAGAGAGAGAAGATAGGCGAGCACTCCGCGCGATTTTTCATTTTCTGCTGAATCTTGAAACGATGCACGTTTGTTTTGTACGGTGTATGCATTCTCTGCGCGAACGTATCTCTATGTTGTTAACGCTAGAACTGCCAACGAGCGGAGGGTAACATTTCCATCGTTAGAGACATTAAAGAAAGAGAAAATCTTTGACAGTGAACGCTTGTGATAATGAAGAAAATCACGTTCGAAGAATTTAATTTTTTCTTCTATCCTGATATTCAAAATTACATTCAATCTTAAATTTAAAATGTTTAAAATATGTCCAATGTCAAATTTAAAATATTTAAAATGCATTCAATCTCAAATTTAAAATATTTAAAATGTTCAATTCAAAATTAGTTTTTTTCTTGTATTCTAACATTCAAAATATTCAAAATTGTGTTCAATCTCAAATTTAAAGTATTTAAAGTGCATTCAATGTCAAATTCAAAATATTTAAAATGTTCAATTCAAAATTAGTTTTTTTCTTGTATTTTAACATTCAAAATATCCAAAATTGTATTCAATCTCAAATTTAAAATATATTCAATGTCAAATTTAAGATATTTAAAATATTCAATTCAAAATTAGATTTTTCTTATATTTCGATGAAAAAAGAATAGACGAGAGGAAACTTTTGGCCCACCCTGTAGAAAGAAAGCGCAATTCGTACAAAGTGTGACGCAGGTTAAGAAGTAGCAGTAGTCTCGTCAATTAATTCCTTTCTCTCTCTCTCTCTCTCTCTCTCTCTCTCTCTCTCTTTCCCTTCCCTCTTTTTTTTATTTTGGTTGTTTTTATTCGGTTTCCATGGAAATGCCGTTTCATTTTCGATCGTCTATCGGCGAAAAAAAAAAAATAACCCTCTCACGCCCCGTACGATTTAGATTGCAGTCAAACGTGCACGCATGGACGTTGCAATCGAGAAATAAAAGCAGAAAGAGAGAGGACGGGAGAGCACAGGAGTCCGAGTAGTCACAAAGGCGATTTTTGTGAATAAACACACTGGGCGTATCGCGCTTTATTAACGCTCAACTATCGCGATTATGGCTGGTGAGATTTTTCACGATTTCGAAAAAGGTTAACCCGTAAAAGGTTACAAAATGTAACAAACCAGTAGCGAGTAGTATTTTGTAATTACGACACTGTTTTAGATGTGAAATATTGAAACGTCATTTGCAATATGTACATTTCCATTCGACGATTGTCAAAGTTCAAACACACCGTCGCTAGAGACATTGAAACAATTTTTTTCACAACTAGATTTGTCTTGAAGTTTTTTCCTTTCAACGAAATCCCAACACTTTGTCATCTGACATCCTATTGTTCAAGGTTCAATAAAAAAGGCGAGGAAAAATCGTGAGAGCAAGGAGTCTTCAATCTTCAAGACAAATCTAGCTGTGTTTAAGGAGTCTTCAATCTTCAAGACAAATCTAGCTGTGAAAGAACTTTCTTCAATATTCAGTAATTTCTGCACGCGATATATTATATTCTCAGATTGAAAAAAAAAAAATTACGCGATCTTGAATGAAAACCAGGCGTGACTGTGAAATCGAAGATTTTTATCAATTTCAATGTTAAAAGCCATTCAACCGCAGAAACTGAACGAAAAAAATGAAAAAAAAAAAAAAAAAATAAAAATGCACAGACGAGGGAGGGAGAAAATGTAACGAGTTTGACGTTTTGTATTTTTCTTTTTTCTTTTTTGTCTCTCTCTCTCTCTCTCTCTCTCTCTTTCTCTCTCTCTCTTCCTATTTTTTTCAGCCTGTGTACGTGTTTCCTGTTTGCTTGCTTTTGACACGCGATGGAACGTAATGTATACGATGACCGGGAGAGATCGATATTAATTTATTTACTTGGGAATGTACATACATACATCCATAGCTTCGTGCGTGTGTGTGTGTGTGTGCGTATTCGAGTCGCGAGTTAAAATGGCCGCGCCGCGGAAGTTGTTGCAGTATGAATAATTAATTCGTTATTCCCGCGATAATTTCATGCGAATTGCGTTATTCTGGCCCGTCTAATTCGTCCCACGTACGCTGCTTCTCCTTTTCTTCTCGTTTAACTAGCTAGAATTCCGAGGACCATTGTTGAACTCTGTACTCCAGCGATAGATAACACGTATTTTATATATACATCATTAAACTCGTGTCAAAGGGCGTAAGTTTTACTTATATACTTATATATATATTTTATTTATATATTTATATATTCCACGAAAAATCGCTCGATTTTTCGTCGTTGTGAGTTTATAAAAATCACCATTTTACACTTTACCAAAGTGATCGAGACGATTTATAATTTTGTTGGACATTTCATAGACGCGAAACGGTATATTTTTTTTTTCAAAAAGGATTTAAATAATTTTCGTCAAAGTATACAAGCTTGTATACTCTATTGTATTCTAAAGCTTCTCTATTTTTTTTCTTTTTGTCTACAATGTTTCTGATGGACTCTAAATGTAAAATTTCTATTTTTTTCTTCTTCTTCTTCACTTTAATATTTCTGAAATCGATGAGAATTCACTTTGGCCTTTGATAGTTCCAATAAATTTGTTAAAATTCCGAGTGATTCCAATTTCATCGTCTAAACAAAGCGATTTCAATACAATCGAATCATTTAAATACACAGCCACACTCGAAGCACACAGAGCCTTCGAAACCAGGTCTTCGTGTCTCGTGTTCTCTCGAAGAATCTAGAAAAAGTAAAATCCCTCGGGTGTGGGAGTGTGACGAGTGAGCGTATACCTGCGCGAGACCTATCGATCGAAAAGACTAGACGAGGAAGGAACTCCGCACACCACCAGGTAGAAAGGGATCTTGTCCTAATTGTCGAGATCAGCGCGAGTGACTCAGACTGTTTTGTCGTGGACGTAGACGGTTGTTGGCGAGGAGAGACCTCCGCGAGGATCTCTCCTCCAGCCAGTGTAAAACGAAGCGTCGAGGCGAGAACGAGATAGACGAAGGAAGTTGCGTCACAGACCGGTGAAAACTGCACGTAGGAAGCGAGGGAAGAACAAAGTAAGTGATAAAAACCGAGTGAATCAGTTGAATCGTGGGCTGTTGAAACGCGACGCTCGGCTATTCTCAGGTATACTCGAAGCTTGGCCTTGGTTTTTTGAGAACCATCGTGCGAATTCACTATTAATTGTAAGGGGTAAGTGGCGATTCTTTTTCTTTCCCCAATAATGGTTCGATTTTTCGACAGTGGTGATTTCAAGTATATTTTTTATTCTTTTCTTGTGCTCGTTGTGCTGTCAGGTCTTTGATTATTAATATCCTGGATAGATTTTTAGAATTTAGGTCGAGTGAATTTCTGACTCGATATTGTATCAATATATCGTACTGATTATTGTAGTATTATATTAATTGGATATTAAGACTTTTGATCTGTGTGTATGAATGTTTGAACATAGTTAATATGATAATGTAATAGTAACATACAGTCATAAAATCCTTCAAGTTCCTCCATTGAAGATTTTTGGTCAAACTTTGTTACATAGAATATTTTGTGTTAATATTTTATGTATATGTTTGAACGTAGTCAATATAATACAACATAATAATATAATAATATAATAATAATGTATGATCTAATGATGTGATAACAACAACCATAAAATCCTTCAAGTTTCTCAATTGTAGATTTTTGGTCAAACTTTGTTACATAGATTATTTTATGTTTGTATATGTTTGACCGTAATCAATATAATGATACAATACAACATAATAATATAATAATACAGCGATGACAACAACCATAAAATCCTTCAAGTTTCTCCATTGTAGATTTTTGGTCAAACTTTGTTACATAGATTATTTTATGTTTGTATATGTTTGAACGTAGTCAATATAATGATACAATACAACATAATAATATAATAATACAGCGATGACAACAACCATAAAATCCTTCAAGTTTCTCCATTGTAGATTTTTGGTCAAACTTTGTTACATAGATTATTTTATGTTTGTATATGTTTGACCGTAATCAATATAATGATACAATACAACATAATAATATAATAATACAGTGATGACAACAACCATAAAATCCTTCAAGTTTCTCCATTATAGATTTTTCGTCAAACTTTGTTACATAGAATATTTTATGTTTGTATACGTTTGAACATAGTCAATATAACGATATAATATAATATAATAATACAGTGACAACAACAATCATGAAATTTTTCAAGTTTGTCCATTGAACTTCAACGAGCTATGAAATTATTTACAAAACACAGACAATCAAAGAGAATAATTGCAAGTTGCTCGAATCTTTCTTGAAGGAAAAAAAAAAAACGAGTGCAACGCGCGATACAGCGTCGCCGATTCCGACGCTATATACGAAGAAGGAAAAATTGCCTGCCTGCCGAAACAGTGGCAAAAAGTACGAATTTCCGCTTTGCTTTATCGCGCAATTGTCGGCGTTTAATCGCGCGACACCGCGGTATAAATATTTCTCGTGGACGATCCGGCGTTCTGCGACGCGAGATCGAACCGGCTGGAATCGAGCGGCGTTGGCTCTCGTTTCGAACAATGAGCTGGAAAGTAACCAATTAATACCAGTAATGCCCGCGTGCGCCGACAGAAATTGCGATATTTTCATTTTCGCGGCGCGCACAATGCGGGGAACGCTCTCTGATTTCCTAGCGATGCGCGCGCGCTCGCGTTCTGTTATTATTTAATTAATTGGTTTCGGCCCTCCCCATGTAAGTGTGTGTGTGTGTGTGTTTCGAGACTGGCCTGGCCTGGCCTGTGCAACGTGCAAACGAGAAAAAAAGTTGGCGGCGCGGAGCGAAGCGGCTGTAATTTATAAATGAAATTACACACAATGGAACAATTCGTATTGTTGCGCCGAAGGAATTATTTATTCTTCCCAGGGCGGCCGCTGCGATGCGATAAATGCATATTTAACCGGCGAACGTCGGCGGTCGGAGAGGCGAAAATCGTGCGCGAACGTTTCTAACAGTCGTTGCACAACTTCGGATCTCTCTCTCTTTCTCTCTCTCTCTCTCGTCTCGTCTCGTCTCGGCTCGGATCGAATCTTCCCCAGCGAACGAAGAGCGAAACAATGAGCTGTTTGTAACACTTTTTTGTTTGTTCATCGACGCGTCGCGAGAGCCGCGAGATAACGCATTGTTTACGCGCATCGTCGTTCTCCGTCTCTTCGCCTGGAGAGCTGACGGAAAGTTTGCCTTCGCGGTTCGAAGTTCGCGACAGTTGCCACTTACGATTCGCAAGTTTGACGAGGTGGTTTTTCGCTACGGTTCGTTCGGTTGTTCGCATCTGTAATCTGGGACACGAAGCTCGTAATATTCTTTCGAAAATTGAACCTTGAACGTTTCTTTTCTGAGCAGAAGGTGAAGAAGTGCAATAGCGGCGAGAACAGGGACCAAAGACAAGAAACCAAAGACTTTACAGAGGCGTAGATTCTAATAGATTATGTAGGCTATAGTTCCTTACGGTTAGAAACAAGATGATTATGTATATGTATATATTAGTGTACGAAGCCGGAAGTCATCCAAAGTCGAAAGGCAAGGATTAAAAATAAACAAAAATAAACGTTTCTTTTCTTCTTACGCGCGAAACGTAAAATTTAGCAGTTTGAAACATCTAGCGTGATTACAATAAAAGAGGATAATGTTTTTAATAAAATTCGTATTTTTATCGTAACTGTATTTAGAAGACGTTCATACTGTTTATAATATTGTTATAATTTATAATACTCTTCATGACAAAGCTTATGACAAAGAAGATCCGAAACATTCCTCAACATCTTGCCACGCGCGTCGAGAACTTTTTGTACCAAAATTGTAATAGTTTCTCAGTTTTAAGTATAATTATTAAGTGAAACGAAACAGGCAAAACAAATAATAAATTTATTACTTCTCAATATCGATGTCGTACCGACGAGTTCAAAAAGAAAGCGACGAATTACTTTATACAGTTTGGTCACTCGTTATGGTCCGCAATCGGTTGCCAGCGCAAGCGGCTAAAGAACAGAAAAGGAAAGGGAGAATCACGTAAATAGCTAAAGACTGAAAGTTCTCAGAAGGAGCCATCGACGTAATAAAATTAATGCTCTCGATAAAATTCGTATATATATATTTCTGTCGTGGCTGCTCCTTATTTACGAAACGAAGAGATGCTCGAGACACTCGACGTCCTCCGGTATCTCTGTCCATCGTCGAAGATCCAAAGCGCTGTCTCCTCGACAAAAAAAAGAAAAAAAAGAAAAAGAAAACAGAGTAAAGAAAAAAAGGAAAAAAACGAACGAAAAGAAAAGAAAACGAAGCGTGCAAAGGAGGTATAAAAGTCTGATGGAAGGTTCCAAGAGCCATTAAAGACGCCGTTTTGTATTTACGAGGGATCCTCTTTAAGGTAGCTACGGGATTGGGGAAAACGGGTCGATAACGCCGTCTCGAAACAACCTCCCCCTTCCGGTAACCAACCCCTCGTGCATTGTAACTACCGCGCAGAGCCTTGCCACGCGAGGCTACAAAGCAACCAGAGAGAAACACACACACAAACAGGGACACAGAGAGGGGATGAGAGGGAAGTTTGACTGTAGGATGGGGACAGAAGAGAAGGAGGATGCTCATTCAGAGTGGGCGACTGTGTTTATCGAAAGGGGTTGCTCGCGACCCCGCAAACATCCCCGAACGACGTCGCTTCCCTCTCTGCACTTATATTCAGCCACGCGCTCGTGCGCGAATATCCAACTCTGGCCAAACGCTCGTAAATTGCGTTTACCGGCTCTTTATCGTTTCGGTGGGAATTCCGACGAGAATACGAGAATCGGTAGCGAACGTTTTTTTTTTTTTTTCTTTTTTTTCCTTTCTTTTATTAACCGTGGTGGAATTGTTCTCGCGAAAGTGTTCGCTAACAGTTCGTGAAATACAGCAGAAATCGCTTCATCTTGCCCTTGTTTATCTGGGATAATGAGAGACGAACATTTCGCTGTTCGATTCACCATTGAGGTTTGGTACCCAGTGTCTGTAAATATGGAAATCGAGGATTCGAGATACGTCCAATTGTGGGGATATAGAAATCGAAGAATTTTTGAGTCTTGAAATCTAAGACGTACAGGAATTATAGTGTCAAATGATGTTATTGAGACGTAGAGGTTATAGTATATTATACTATGGTACGTGTGTGTACTGTATGATAAATATAATTATGATATTATAACCATATTATATGTAATTATATACTTTTTAATTATAATATTATAATTAAAACGTAGAGATTACAGTACATTTTACTACGGTACATGTACTATAAATATAATTATAATATTGTAAATATATTATTTGTAATTATATACCTTTTAATTATAATATTATAATTAAAATGTAGAGATTATAGTATATTATACTATGATACATGTACTATATTATAAATATAATTAGAATATTATAGCCATATTATATACAATTATATACTTTTTAATTACAATATTATAATTATATATATATAATAATATTATAACTATATTATATAATTGTATATAATATTACAACTATGTTACGCTATACTGCACGTATTTACACTCGCGAAGGAAAATAACTCGTTCCTAAACCGTAAGTTCCTAAAATTATACAGCTAGAAATTCACAATTTAAAACCAGATCGTTTTACCTAAACGGCATCTGAACGATTTCACCGGAATTCGAACGACAAAGGAATTTGCATTACGTTCGCGATTCGAACACACCTCACGGAGAATTTCTAAATCTCGCGATTTTAGAGAATTCGGGAAAGACACGGAAGAGAATTTTCGATCTTCTCGAGCGTGTTTTCTCAATCGTCGCGATTACAAGGGTCGTGAAACGCGGCTCCATTCTCGGCCATAATCGAAGCGACTAAACACTTGGAGAGGGAAGCCAGTCACGAGGAGGAGGAGGAGGAGGAGGAGAATTAAATTCGATTTGCGGCGAAATAAGTCGGCTCGGTGGCGGAATTTCGTGCACGATCGAGAAGCGGAGCGAGATTGGCGGTCAACCGCGGACGCTGAACCGGCGACTACGATAATTCCCCGGTTCACGCCGTAATTTCGCTGCGATCGGTATCCCGCAGATTCGCCCGCTTCGCTGAAAATAGGGACGTTTTCCTTCTGAAGGGTCAACTACGACGAGAACGAGAACCAATTCGTGAAGATTCCGCTAGTTACAGCCGCGGTTGATCTTTCCATTGTTTTTCGACGATGCACGGAAATGGATATCGAGTGCACTCGAATCGTCCGTCCGACGTTCCGGACGCTTTGCGGAACAGCTCGATAACGAATGAAGAATCGTCGCTGCAGACGATACTTCAGATATACTCGTCGATTACGTATGTATGCTGCTTGGCGAAAGATAAGCGTGCAACGTTTCGTCTCGTCTTAAAGTGCAATACTCACTCGCTTTAGGTAGTTCTGAATTTATCTGTTTATTTATTTGTTTATTTTTTTTCAAAGTTGCTTTTTCAAAGATACCCTTACTCTCGAGTATTGTCAAAATTGTCGAACGTTCGGGAGTTTCCTCTTTGTAACGAATCGTTGAATACTCGCTGTATAATTTCGTTCTTCTTTCTTTTTTTTTTTTTTTTTTTTTCACAGTTTCATTGAACTAAACTACGATCTGACGACGAAACATTGGGATTTCTTGAACTTTCGTCGTTTAACCCTGATATTCAAAGTTGGGTGAAATAGTAAAAGTCGTGCAGTGAGTTTTAAGGGGTCGTTGCGAAAAGGGGACTTTGGTCGTTTGCTTCTTCAAGATGGTGGATTTAGCCATGAAATTTCTAATATTTGATAATCAATTATTAGTATCACACGTTTAAAAATATTTTAATATTTTATAATGTTGTAAATCGTACAGATATTTGTATGACTTGCTATATCCAGGAAGACCAATCGACAAAACAGGAAAGAAATAATTATTTCATATTGGTTATAGTAACATGTTGGTCATAATTAACCAATAATTATTATTAATTGGTTAATTATTATCAAACGATTGTTATTCGTATAAATAACATTTGTGCATTTCTATTATGAAAATCCAACATTTAACAATATTATGTACAAATGTCACTGTTTTAACAGATAATAGAAATTTACTATACTCAACATAATTGTACAGTTTTTATTATTTTAATACAAATCGAACGTTTCAGACTTTTGTTTTTTGCAAGTACTTGAAAGATATTAACTCAAGAATACACCCGTCGGAATTAACATCAATTTCTGTTGATGAACAGAAGCATAATTGTACGAGTTGTACTCGCTTTAATTATCGTTTAAATTATAGTAATTCGTACGTAGAATAATTTTGATACAGTTATTTCAGCGGTTAATAGGTATTTTCGTTTCTTAATATTTTTATCAACCGATCAGAGTCAGGTGTATATGTGTTGAAGCCTGCTGCTAGTATGTTAAAACCGGTGTGTTGGGAGATCAGGATCAACCTGTCGCGGCACATTGTCCACTCTGTGTGTGTGTGTGTGCATGTGTGTTTCGAACAGGTCTCTCCATCTCGATGTGCAATTATTTTTTTTACTCTTTTTTTCTTTTGCTCGACTTTGTCAGACCGACCCGACGTTTCTCTTCGGAGATAACTCGACGTTCGACAACTTTTACCTCCATTACCAGTTCAGTTTCAGTTCAACACCCGTTGTCCTTTGTTCAACGCACGTATTGTGAAATACGTTCGACAAGTCTCGGAACGAACGGCGAACGAACTGTGTGTTCCCCCAGAAAATTGGCAGATTAAAACGACAAACTCCTGGCCGAAAACAATTTTTCGATCAAACGATCGAGATCTTTGACGCGTGAAATACCACCGCGCGTACACGCGTTTGTTTAAGACAGGTGGAAAAATGAAAATTCAGTTCAGCGAGTTCGAACCCGCTGTAAATGTTTTGAACGTGACTTTGCGTTCGATTGAAAGTTTGATTTCTCGCCGAATGATTTGATAATGAGACCCAGCTTCGAAAGCCTTGGGGCGGATGTTACGTCTGTTTAAAAAATTAGCAACGGCCACCAGCTGATTTGTTAATTTAATAATAATATATCTCGTGCAACAAAGAATAATTAATACGCGCGCGATAATGTTAATAACTTGATAATTTTGAGCAGAATGGAGAATCTGTAGAGTTAGTCGACAACCTCGTGAATGCCTTTGTTATTTAAAAAATAAAGGCTTGCGAGGCGCGTCATCACGTGTGACCTGTGATATTTACCGGAAGCTGTGTCCAAGCCTTGGCAAAAAAACGACAAAGCAAGCAGCGAGAGAGATTCTTTCTGTTTGATATTGAAATCGAATCGCAATGGCGCGATTTATCGCTTCGTTTGCGATTGGACGGTGGTTGTTTTCGAAATTTGCCGCGACGTTGGGAGGTTCGAAGGTTGCCGCGTTCGGAATAAAATTCAAGTACAGATGGATCGTGCACGTGACGCGCTCGAAATGTCTCTGCACGTGCATATTTCAAAATATGGCGTTTAATTCGGTGTTTGTCGTATTTGCTGGTTCGCTATTTGGTCTGTATTTATCGTACATTTGGTATTTAATATCTACTTGGTAGTCGTCTTTTTTTTTTTCTCAGTCTCTCAGATTTTTGGTGTCTCTCGGCGAGAGCTCGTGTCATCGGAACGTGTCACGGATAAAAAGAGACAAAATGGCGGAGAATCTCGGCGAATATCGACGCGGCACGCTCGGCAAACATTTGTCGCCGAACATTTTAACCAGTTTCTCTCCTCTTTTCTCTCTCTCTCTCTCTCTCTCCGTTAAATTCTCTCTAGCAGGTTCCGCGCGATGGATTCGCCCCTTTTCTCGCTCGAACACGCGGTCACGGAATTTAAAGCGGCACTTTTCTTACAATCTCGAGACTTCCATCTTGCGGAATAACGATCCAACGCTAATTGCGATACTCGACGGAGAATGAAATTTCAATTTTAACTGAATTTACGCAAGTGCCAGTTGTAACATTGATCGGGCGTAAGGACAATTTTAATAGCATTTACAATCTACAATTTACTTAAATCGACGAACCATTGATTCTCGTTCGATTTTCGCTGGAGTTATATTCGAATGATAATTCAGATTTAAATGATAGACGTACTTGGACGAGACTGAACGTCTTTGGAAGAAAGATTTAAATGGGGAAAGAATTTCACGTGCAAACGTAATTTAACCACTTGGCGCTGGCAACTGATTGCGGACCGTAACGAGTGACCAAACCCGTACGCAGTAATTCGTCGCTTTGTCCTTGAGCTCGTCGGTATGATGTCACTGGATAGAAATTATTGAGAAGTTGATAAATTTATTATTTGTTTTGCCTATTTTGTTACACTTAAATATTTTTAATTATTTTGTTTTACTTAAATGTTTTTACCCGAGTATTTTGTTTTACTTAAATATACTCAAAACTGAGAAAATATTACAATTTTGGAGCAAAAGATTCTCAACGTGCGTGGCACGTCGTTCCAACGCGAGAGGTTAACAATAGCAACTAGTATTCAATTTAATTTGATAGTATAGGTATTTGGTGTTCAAACGAAACTAAGCAACTTTGTTGGATGACCAACCCAGACGATATTGGATCTATGCTAACACTGACAACGAGCTAGCAACAGTCCACATAAAAGTGGACTGTGAATAGTTAGTCATAAGGGCAAGATCCAATACTTGGTCATCCATGCTCCTTCTCCTTCCACTTGAGGATAATAACCAAATATATATAAGGACATGTTTTACAGTAGAGAGTTAGAATACTACAGAATACTACAGTAAAGTTAGACAGAATAGAATATTACAGTAGATAGAGACAGACTAGAAGATCACAGAACATTCTATATCATTCTATATCATCTTACATCATACACGACCACGAACAAGGAATAAACTATTCAAAATTATAAGCCTGTTGACTCCATTACACGGAATCCAACAACTTGGTGGAAGAAGAATTTTCAAATATTACGAATATCATCCACATCGTCCGAAAGCATTGATGAGAAGAAGTTTGCAGTCATCCACATTCGTATTCAGAAAAATCTATCAAAACGTTATCCATATTTCCAGTTTGATTCAATTTTTAGAAATATAATTCAAACGAGGCTAAACAGCATGTCGATGGAAAAGATAATTTTACACAAACATCCGCAGTCTGGCTACGAGCAATTGAATTTTTAAAAAAATTCGTATATTTCGATGAACATGGCAATGCAACGATATTCACTGGAGGTCGCGTTTCGTCGTCTCCCGACGATTCCTCCCGTTTTGCTGTTTTATTTTTTCCATTTCTTTTTCACCCTCGTTTCGCTTCTGCCGCTCGGCTGCTCCAGTGACCGCTCCTCCAGCCGTTTTTCTCCCTCGTCGGAGGAGAAAAACCGTGACGCTTGATTTATGCGGCACTTCTCGAATTACCAAGTTGAAATTCTCTCCTTGGCCTTGTTTGCCAGCGGGCGAGACGACAGCTTCCCGAGCGAACTCCATTTTTTAACGGCTGGCCACTTGACAAATCGGCTGAGAAACGCCTTTCGGCTTTCGATCCTTACCGATCGGCGGTCGAATGTCCTCGCAGTTTTAGTCCTCGATTTTTGTTAAGTCGACCACCTCGCGTTAGTCTTCGTCTCGGAGAAACTTTCAACATTTCGAGGGGATTTTCATACGCGCGATGTCATTCGAACGTTTGTCATACAACACGTTTCATTTCGATAATTGTTCTGATCGAGTTGAAAATAAATTGAAACATGCACGCGCAAGTATAGTGCATATATATATACTCGTCTGGCTTCAACTGATTGCGCGTCACGTTAATGAACCTGGACAGCATATTCTCATATTCAATGCATATGATAATTCATACGGTATACCATATCCTCCGACTGATTTCAACTTAACTATTCAGCTAATAATCTCTGGTTAAAGTGGTTGTCCAATGTAATTCGAAAAGCGCGAGTCAAAATATTTATTATTCGATGGACAAAAAAAAAACAAAAAAAAAAAAAAGGAAACGACATTTACTGTCTGTCATTAGAGATGTATCACCGAGAGAGAACATGAAAGCTTTTTTCGAACGTGGATACACAATCACCTGTAAAACGTTTCGAGTATCGAGCGGGGGGAGATCGATTTCCAGAGCGTCGAGCCACCTCTCAATGAGACCTGGCGGAGGAGAGCGAGAGCGGGAGCGTGAGAGAAGCCTGGCCACGATATTGCAGCTGCAACAGCGGCAGCAACCGGTTTGATAATGACGTGTTGAACGAGTAAACGAGATAGGCTGGGGAATGTCGAGGGTGAGAGACGCAGCAGCAGCTCCACGGAGTTGGAACGATATCTCGAAGAAAACGGGGGGAAAAAAGCAAAAGGAGAAAAAAGGAGAGAGAGAGAGAGAGAGAGAGACTCGCATATTGAACGTCACGACCGTTAAACCCGAGCTATCCCTATACTTGTTTCCCGTTCCTGCGGACGAAGGAACCCGAGGATCGCTTGATCTCCTGTGTCTGTCTCTTTCTTTCCAGTTTATCATACACATTATACACATAGTACGTACGTTATGCACGTTGTGCAAGTACACTTCACGCTGGACAAATTGCATCGTGCTTCTGCAACAGTTTCTACTAGTTTGTATTTAGTGATCTTTTTATTTGATTTAAAAGACCTTAAGGTTGTATATTTAAAATTCTGTGAAACATTTGTTTCTTTGTCAATTCGTACCACGCTTTGTATCATGAAATAATGAATCAACGGAGTTGCGAACTTGAAAATTTTTTCGCAGATATTTGTTGGTCTGATATTTCTATACTGATAATATTCTACTATACTATATTTTTATACTAATAATATTCTATACTAATAATTTCTATGCTAATAATATTCTACTGTACTATATTTTTATACTAATAATATTCTACTATACTGTATTTTTATATTAATAATATTCTACTACACTATATTTTTATACTAATAATTTCTATGCTAATAATATTCTACTGTACTATATTTTTATACTAATAATTTCTATATTAATAATATTCTATACTAATAATATTCCACTGTACTATATTTTTGTACTAATAATATTCTATACTAATAATTTCTATACTAATAATACTCTATAGTAATAATTTCTGTACTAGTAATATTCTACTATACTATATTTTTATACCAATAATTCTTATACTAGTAATATTCTACTGTACTAATTTATAAACTATAATTATGTTCAAACACGTAGGTGTATATAATCTAATTCACCTACATGTTTGATCATAATCACTGTTCTTAAATTAAACGAAACTATTGGCAAAATATGAACGTAACGACGCGTGAGATACTCTATTCATCTGTGCGTGGTCTTTTTCCACGCTCGTTCGCTCTGTCGCACTCGTTCGCAAACGTGAAATTCTATCCTATCGCCTCCGGATCTTCCAACCGGAGGCGAATACGAATGTTTCTGACGTTTTGTTTTGTCCACGCCGGCATTCGCGTAAACACGATCGTGTCCTTCTATGAATTACCTCCTATGAATTACAGCATGCAACTGTTTACGGTTCGTTGGAAGCTAATGGCCATTCGATGAAATCTAAGCTTTTTCACCAGTTCATTGATCGCATTGAGTTTCGTCAATGTCCGTAGACAAGTTCATTCACGGTCGTTTCGTAGCATGCTGCGGCAGTTTAAATGCTCCGGTCTTTTTAATTTTTAAACGTACTCGTCAACGACGTGCTGTATTTCTGTCGTGACTTTTAAACGTGGCTCCGACTCGGCTAGTTCTGAACGAAACAACGCTCTGTAATTTTCTTATAACAAACTCCTCTGTGTCGCAAGACTTTGCACGTTTGTTCGACACAAATTATTCAGACACCCACTTTTCTTGGCTGACTTTGCCCAGTTCAATTTTTGGTTGACGTTGGTATTGTACAACGTAATCTAGAAAGTTGAAAATATAACCTAATTAATTATTAATTGTTTTAATGTAATTTAATTGTATGTAATTTTAAATTAATATAATTAAACAAAGTTTTGTAATAAAAGTGTATTTTAGTGATAATTAAAAATACTGTTATTTATTATTAATATATAATTTATTTATTATTATTAATATGATAATATTATTTATAGTTCAGAGTAGCGGGAATGAATTATTTTTGAAAATGAGCGAGTAAAATTTATTTTGTACCTGTTGTATCAGGGTTAATTAATTTGTTCTAATAACTTTAATTTAAAATTATATATACATGAATAAATTTATATTTTGAAATAAAATATAATTGCAGTTAATAATTATTAATTACTGCTATTAAAAATTGTTACTAAAACTTCTGGTCCAATTTTCGGTCGACGTTGGTGTATCATAAACGTAAAAGGTTGAACACATAATCTAATTAATTATTTATTTAACTTGAGCTATTTTCACTATATTATAAATCTGTATTTTAATCCACTTGACCATGAAATTCACCATTCGTATGCCGAACCTGACCCAGAATATCGAAAATATAACCTAATTATCACAATTAATAATTATTAATTACCGCTGTTAAAAATTGTTATCAAAACTCGATTCACTTTTCACGATCATGAAACTCGCCGTTAATCGTTGCTCGAACCCATAAATACGCAAACCGACTCGATCGACGTTGAAAAGTAACTATTAATCATTGCTGTTAAACATTCGCCGTCGAAACCTAACACGACCATGAAATTCACCGATTGATCATCGCTCGAACGCCGCGAGTAGGCGAGCGTGAAACGCGCGGCAAGTTTGAAACCAGCGTTGAAAAATAATATAAAATATAATTGAATTATCAATTAATGTTTCATATATAATTTATTAAAATTAAATATTAAATTATAAGAAAAATTAATAAAAAATTCTTCACATATAAATTAATGAAAATTAAATAGGGAAGTTGAAATTAATAATTGTAAATTAATGTGCCAGCAATAGGCGGTTGAACTTATAAGTTGATAATTAATAAAATGTATTTAAATAAATTAATCTTACACAAAAGTCAATAATTATATAGGTGAATTATTGAAATGTTCAAAATTTATATATTCGAATGTGTGAAAATTAAATATTAAACTAGGATCAGATACCCTGTTATATTAACAGCGATCGGAGCGGAGACGCGACAGGTGTTCAAACATCTGGAGGCCGCCACACCTCCGAAACTCTTACTTATTCAAGCATCCGTGGCATTCGGGGCCGGCGGCGGCCGTGTTGCACAAACGTGCGCAAACGAAATCCTTGACCGCGTTCTAAAGTCTGTAGTACCGCACGATTTTCGACACACGCTGTCGATCCGGCTCGATCACCCTCCGGGGAATAATTACCGGTGAAATTGCATCGAAATCGTTCGTTGTCAGGCCGCGGCGTTTCAGGGGAGGCTCTCTCTTGTAAAGCGTCGGTACGGCGCGTCGTTTGGAAAATTGCCCCGGGCAACTTTCGCTAGAGTTAATTAGAACTTTGAGTGAGTGAAAGAGAGAGAGAGAGAGAGCACATACACGACTTTGGTAACAATTTCATTAAAAGTTTGGAAAGTTTCCGACTATCGACCGTCCGTTTTCACCGGGGTCGTTCCGCGAAAAACCCCTTAAAGCCCCGGCCAGACTTTTATTAGTTCGCCTTCTTTTTTCCCTTTTTTTTTTCTTTTGATCATCGACTCGAAGGGGAATTAGGCGTGAATTACTTTACTTTGTTTATTCATCTGTTTGGCGAGTGTGAGCTTGCCCTCGCGTGGAAAATTATTGATCACTCATTTTATGGATGTAGTCGAATTGAAATCTTCCAGTGTAAATATTGCAATTCAACATTAATTTACGCTCTGCGCAAGATCATTCCACTTACAATAAGAGTCAGAGGAAAATGTTAGAAAAATAATTTAACATTTTGTTGGGTGTCGTAGGTGATTTATAATAGCACAGAGTTTTAAAACCTTATAATTCTTTCATTGCAATTATACTTGCATATTATACCGGTTATTACATATTTATATCGTATTTTATTTATACCACGATTTCAAGCACTCGTCCAAATTATTACAATTAGGTATCTATGAAACAATAATATTAATCAGCAATTAAATTATTCAAAGGCTTTGAGAACGCGAAATTACTAAATTTCGAACGTAGTCTCGTTTTTGAATGATTTGAACGAGCGTATCTCTTTTCGTTGCAAACAATCCTGGTGAATACCAGTTTGCGAAAAATTCCGCATTGAAAACTGAACGCTGGTCGTTGAGTTACGATCGAGTTACACAAGCAATTTCAACGCGAGACACGAGAAGTTTTCCTTTCTCGTGTCTGATTACGAACACCTACGATGCTAATGGCATGACTCACCCCGGGAACCTTGAAACAAATTATCCCTTGCGTAACGTCTAACGCGAATCACCGCGCGATAACAACTCTCCGTGTATCAATTCGCGTAATTGCTGCGCTTTAGACATCGCGTCGATGTCAATTACTCGAAAAACAGCGAGCTGGAAATTCATCGAGCAGCCCGTTGCAGACGAGGTAAATCCAATTTTCCTATTTTGCGCGGGGGGAGGGAGGGGGGTGGGACCAACAAATTTTCTATTTCGAACGAGTTGAACGCACTCTTCTTTTTACTTGAAAATGTAAATGCCCGAGTTGTACGAAAAGGAAAGAAATTAACTTTATCTTTGACTTGACAATTACGGTATACTGTTGATCTCTGAGAAATTATTTTAGCTTGTTTTTACAATGACGTGGTTTATTTTTTTCTATTTTTCTCGTTTGCAAATATTTTATTGGAATGACAGAATATTTTATTAAAATTGAAGAACATTTATTGAAACGCAATGTAAAACAGCAGAACTCGAACTCAAATAATGTTCAGCATCGTCTGTGTTTCAACGTTCGAGTGATCTAACTGGCAAAATGTTGGTTATAATAATAATGAAACAATGAGAATTTGTGTAACGTTAGATCCAAAGAAACGCTAGGAACACGTTCTCGTATCGTTAAAAGTCGAAGAGTTCACCAAAAATGTGCCTACTCTGTACTTCGATATTCAAACGTTCGTAGTGCGTAACAACGAAACAACAGTAATGAATAAATAATGATAATAAAATAATAGAGATACGCGTAAGCTTCTTTGATAGTCGAAATTGAAACGCGTCTGCAACAGGGGACTTCGAGAATTTTAATGAAATCCCTTTCGTAGAAATGAAGTAAAACCGTGGTTTTCGAATGCAAGAAGAAGGATCAAAAAGATAATTCGCGGAGGCCTTGAGGAACACCGGTTCGCTGGCAAATGGTCTTTCCTGTCTGGTTTTCAAAAGAAGCACCTGGCTCGACGTGCTTTCGCGTCGGACTTCTCTCAAAGAACGAGAAGTTTTTTTTTTGCTTATTTTTAACCGACCACTTTCACTCGTAATTGTCCGGCTTCGATGATCTTACGTTTAAATACTTGAACAAGGAGGCGACCATATCTCGCGAGTCTCTGATCGATTCATTTTAACGAGTTTCAAGTCTTAATAACACA
This sequence comes from Tetragonisca angustula, assembly GCA_036937485.2. Taxonomy (NCBI): domain Eukaryota; kingdom Metazoa; phylum Arthropoda; class Insecta; order Hymenoptera; family Apidae; genus Tetragonisca; species Tetragonisca angustula. Next base: position 113,382 of record JAWNGG020000388.1, on the reverse strand, counting down.
GAGTTGAATTATTTAGTTTCGAAGCTTTTGATTTAAGCAGAGGAAAATAAAATCAATTAACTCGATAATTTTTAATCGTAAATGATGGCTAGATCAATGGCCAGCAATGTATTAATTATATTAACAGTTGCACAGTACTAAAGTAAAACATTTCGAGTCATGTTCCGTCTCTTATTTCTTTAATTTCTAATTTGACAAAAGCGTTATCATACCACTGGAATATTTCGTAGAAAACTTGTTACAGTAGACCTAATTTGGTGGCAATTTAGTATCCACAGCACATCACTTATAATAATCTAGTTTAATTAAACTGCGAATTTTATTTAGAAGATAGAAATTAGAAATACAATTTAAAAGAAAAAACAGAATTATTGGGTAGTAAATATCATAGAGGGCACTATACTATGAATATTTCATGCAGCTCTTTGCACTATAAAATATTTCCTATAAATACACAAAAGTGTATTATCCATCTATTATCCAGCGAAAATCTCTATAAATTCTAGAGGGCAGGAAAACAAATCCCTTCGTCTCCGGGCAGAAAATACGATCATTGCCAAAAGTAACACCAGTCGCGAGCAATCACTGTGAAGCAGTCAATGCTGCTTCAATTGATACTTTGGCCAGCGGTACGTTTCACTTTGAACGCTGTGTTCACGGTCCGCTGGTCCACAGGTAACAGCTGTGCTCGCAAGCACCTATAGCAATTAAGGGGTCGATCGGTGACCGCGAGGTCAGATCCAGATATCTAATTACCGATGCTTTTGTGCCGTAATATTTGACTGACCATTGTGACCGCATGTTTGTCAGTCCCATTCGACCTGACCCGGACTTTGTTTGCCCGTTTCGCCGCAATCGAGTAACGCCGAGGGTTTTGTTTCAGGTAAATATACCAGAGTTTTGTTGCCCGTCCCGTAAGGGTTGCCACTGTGCCCTCCTGGTTTGGTAAGTTGTACACGCAAATCTCAGTCTTCCAATTCCTGCGCACAAGATTTGAAAACGAAGAACAAAAAAAAAAAAAAATACGCGCGCGAGTGTAACGTGAAATTTGTTCGCGGTGAAGTATTTGTAAAAATACGGTGTTCAGTTTAATTTCAGGAGTCTCTTTTTTGCACGTCAATCAACAAATTCGGAATTTTTAATTTCCGATGACTGGCATGCATGTCCTTCTTTTCCAATCAGAGCGTCGCAAAAATTTACTAGTTTCGATTTTTAATTTCGAGAATCGTGTTGTTACGTGATCGTACATGAGTTACTACCATGTAATTAAAATTTGACAAGAAAAGTACACTGTTTAACAAAAGAGACAGTGCTAGACACAGCTTGAAAGAAACTTTCGAAATTTTCGCTTACCTAGATGCACGTAGAAGTAAATAGTCACTCGCCACGTCAAACGCACAGGCATTTATTAATTATTAATTGATGTGGCAGTATTAATTTATCGCTTGCGTAACAAAACACGAAGCAAAGGCCCTGGGCCAGCGATTCTCAATGATCGATCGAAAGTGAAAAGAATTTCGAAAAGCAAACTTTTTCGTGATTCTCGATCTTTCAACTTCCCATTTCGTCGATTAAATCTCGCTGTGGCCGCTTTCGCTCCGGCCGAGAGAAGTTTTATCGCGGCCGCGTCGTAACTCTCAATCTTATCGTCGCGACGATTCATAAAACTCGCCGCGCCGCTCTTGTCCCCGATTTCTTCTCGGCGAGGAACGGAACGCATCTACGAGGCGAGGAATACGCACGATACACGCAGCCAGCCAAAGTCCAAAGTCGACGAAAGACGTTTCGCGTATCGCCGATAGACACAATAAAGCGACGTTTATTTATAAATCGTCGGCCGCTTTATCGAAACGTCGGCTCGTCGTGTGCGTTTCATCGTTCGATTAAAAACTCTCTCCACCTCTCCGTTTGGAGAAAGGGGAGTTTCTACAGTCCACTTCGATTCACGCTCGTGTTCTTCGTCGTACTAGGAGTGTCTAATTCTAGTAAAATGTTCGTGTTGCAAATTTCTGATTTCAGTAACTCAAGTCGGTTTAACCCTTTCACTGCTAAAGGCGTATATATACGCCGTCACACGTCGGTCCATATACACGAATGCCGTAAATATACGCCCTTTAAGTTTTTCTTACTGTAACACTGTAACTGTTTCACCAATTGCTTCAACATGGAATTTACCGACTTGTGTAACATATGCAACGGTCTACCGGCATTTGTTTCAATACTGTTCAGTCAATTGTGCAGTTCAATTCCACTGTATTTTCTCAGCCTCTAAGAATAGCATCAAATCTCCAGATACTGTTTTGTGGACAACCAGTGCACGCCTAACAGTAGAATATCGCGCCGTCTGTACTGATGGCTTTTTCTTCAGTCTCAACTACGAACTCGGTGCAAAATTTTGCGCAGGTGATACTGTACTGTGTTCGTCGATTCCTCTCCAGCAATTATCTTCGTCCCGGTTTTTCTCCATTTTTAAGAAAAAGAGAGAGAGAGAGAGAGAAGTCGTGGACGCAGATTTCGAAAGATCGGCGTCGAAGACAGGTCTGGAAACAGGTTCCGACGTTGACGAAGAGCGCCGGGTAAAACTGGTCCGTCCCTCTATCCGTGCAACTCCAGCGGGAGTCTTTTATGCCCTTAAGTACCTGCAAGGAGAGGAGGTCAGTGCACAGAGGAGAACCTGTTCTCTCCGTAACAGGTATCCAACGGACGTCTCTTTCTTCCTGCGGGACGATCGATCTTTCCGCTCTCGGTGGCTAGTTCGATTCGAAATGGATACGGAAGGTATTGCCAAGACGATGGAAACACGCTGGAATTTATCTACCCTTTGATTTTTAATCGCAGACACTTTTCTCACGGTGTCGCTTGAATGAAAATTCTTCTCGCTACAACGTTCAGAGTTCGTTTTCCTCGAGATAACAGCAATTAAATTGCAAATTTTTCTGCGCTTGTGGAAATTTCGGGAAAGTTGCAGAACACAATGTGCAATATGTGAAAATATGTAAAACCTTCAAAGTAGAATTTTTATATACGTGGTGTTTGTAATGTCTGTTAACAATTTGGTGTCTGGAAAATTTTCGCCACATCGGTGTGAAAGTGCCACTAGATGATGGAACGTTTAGCATACGTTGGACCTGATTGATTACTAGACTGCAAACATTCACGCACTCTAATTAAAAAAGTAGACCTCGGATAGAAAATTGTCCTATATGTTAAATATTCTAGAGAACGCTGCACTCGGAATATTTCACAATTTTGTACACTGAATAGTTTTCTATCTTCGAAAGCAAATTGTTATTGTTACGAATGTAAATCCCATAAATGCGTAAAAATCCTCAACTCATTGACGGTGAATATTGTTTTAGAGAGGAACGTGAAATTTGTTGCAACAGTTTTCCCTCGTGAAATTCATAATGCAAAACTTACATAAACGAAACTCGCGGTTCTGACGAACAATTACCTGGTGAATTAATCAAACTATTAGATTTGAAAACACTCGCCTCTTGAGAATTTTTCGCTCCAGAATTGCAATAATTTCTCAATTTTAAGCATATGTAGATATAACCAAGCGAAATAAATAGTAAATTTACCACTTCTTAGTAACTTTTATCCAGTGATATTATTCCAGCCCCGAGTTTGAAACAGAAAGCGACGGATTATTGTCATGCGGTTACGGTCACTCGTTACGGTCCGCAAGGGGTTAATATTACAGTGTCCACGAGAGATGCGAGGACTGTAAAAAGATACAGAAATCGTTGAATCGAATTCTTTTTTTTCTTTAAAGAAACGCCGTCGTTCACAGAGCAACAGAATGAACACACAAATCCACGCTCATAATCGCAACAAGTAAATAAATTTTACCTCGGAGCTTGCCGACGAGTTTAGGCGCAGTTTAAACTGGCAGAAGGAAGAGAGGAGCGCCACAAAGAGCAGAAAATTGCCGGCAGATGTCACGTGAACGTAAAGAAAGGCCACGAAAATGAGGAGAGCCGGCTCGAAGCAATTTCGATAATTGTATTCAACTACCGTGTTGCGTGGCCCCGTGGCCCCCTCCTCCCCTTCCTTTCCTTCGCGGTGTTGTTCCGTTACAAAAGGAAGCGGTACCCGTGCCACGAGCGTGTTCAGCCACGACGAAAAGAAGAAGAAGCGTCGAACAATGCAGCCGGAAACAGGTTTTTCGGGCTTCTCAAATGCTTGGCACCTTGCCCATCGAGCACGTCGTAATACGTCTGCGACTGATGTCCCCTCTCTCTCTCATTTTCGTTTCTTTCGACAGTCCATGGGGCTCTCTCTACGCGTGTGCTCCGCCTGCTTAATCCTCTCGTTGCGGCGGCGAATCCCACTCTCTCGCGCGAACAGCTTGGTTTTTTATCGTTTGACCCCGATGATGCTCGATGAGTTGACGACCTTGATGATGTCGCGGAGAACGGTCGGCCTCTCTTTAAGACTGCAGCCTCCGCGCCCGCGTTTCACGAGACACCGAGTAAATTAATTCGGCGATTATTTTGTCAATTGTTTTTCGTCGTACCAGTGGATCTGAAAATCACCGATCACTCGACGAAATTTGGCTTTCGGACAGATATTTGACGCGCGTCTCTTTTTTTCAATCGGCAATCGTCGATGTCGAAGGGATGAAACCCACCCTCGAACATCTCGAAAATTATTGGTATCTTTTGTGTAAATTCACGTGTCTTTTAACGACGAATTTTAATAGCGTTATGGATCTTTGAATATTTGCACATTAGGTAGTTTCGCCCTTCGTGCAAAATGTTTCGACATTTTGTTCGATTATCGCGACTGTGCGTATCGAAACGAATTTAAATATAGCGAGATTTTTAAACGAAAGGGTCGTGAAATACTTTATTTGGATACTTTGAAATTTCCTGAACGCTGTTTGGAAATCGCGAGACTTTTGAACTCAAGTAAGATTTGTGAAAGAATGCCTGAAAGAAATATTTCATTTGGAACGTGTATATACATTTTGAAATTTCGTCAGTGCTGTAATAATTAGCAAACATACGATTATTTACATCAACGTCAAAATAAATACTTGAAAATACAATATAATCTCGAGTCAAGAAACATGTTTCACAGGTGACACAATCGATTGTCCATTTTCGCTGATTTCTTTTTAATGAACGTTATATTCCTACATATAACGCCTTCCGATTCCAAACTTGTTCAACATAATCGCGACAGCCACAGTTAATATAACGTCAGCGAAACTTGAAATTGTCCCAGACGACGCATTTGTTCGAATACTTGTTCAAACACACCGAAACACGCCAAACCTTGCAAAAAGATTCCACCAAATCACGATTGGAGCAAACAAACGAATCTGGAAAGAATCGCTTCTCGGAAAGAAAGAACTCTCGACTGATTATCCGCGGATTTTCCGTGCTTCTTTTTCCTTTGGCTCGGCTGAAGACACACACACACATACACACACACACACACTTCGACACTAGATAGAAGAGGAAAGCAGCCGCCAGTTTGACTTGCAAATCGGTTCGCGTTTTCTCTCTCTCTCTCTCTCTCTCTCCACTCGTTTGCCTCTGTTCTCTCCTCTTTCGCCCACGTTCTTCTACGTGGAATGCAATTACCCTAATTGCCGGCACTCGAACGACGCCAGCGCGTTGCGTTAAGGGTGGTCGTTATCGGCCACCACGAATTACATCGTTAAGCAACGGGCGCGAGCACGCGAACGCTTGCGAGATCAGAAACTTCTCCCCTCCCTCCCTCTCTCTCTCTCTGTCTCTCGACGCCATTATGAAATCTCGCGTGGAAAACCAGAGACCTCGTTGCCTTGATACCCTCCAGCAGCATGGAGGAGGCCGGTGCGGTTCGTCCGTAATTTTAATTTATGGATCTCGCGTCGCTGGCTGACACGTTCGTACGTGTGCGTGTTCGCACAGGTGAACAGGCACGGATGGATGTTGAAGGTGGATATGTTGCGAGTTATGTGTACGATAATTGTGTGGAGAGTGTTCTCGAGAAGGGTACAATGTTCAAAATGTTAATACAGGCATCTGTGCGAGATTAGAATTTCAAACGTTGATACGCTTTGCTGCGACCAGCGCAACCGCAAGTATCACGATTGATAGCGAGTGAGTACGAGGTAGAGACCATTTCGCGCAATTCGAGCCAATGTGGAGAATTTCAACAAGAATTTGAATCTCACGTGTGGAAAACAGCGTGTCTTTGCTCGGATACCATCCGTTCGATCAATTGTTTCTTTTTTCTACGCGTGCATCAGTCTCGTAATTTTGTTAATTATTTCTTAGCAAAAGTATCTTGGAAACACGTAAAATTTCGCAACGTGTTCCTCTGAAAATATTAATATAATTGACAATTATATTGACAATATAAAAAATGGTTATTATTATAATTATTATTAATCATTAATTATATTAACAATATAAAAAGATTACAATACAATTATAATTTTTTTACATCTCTAAGTATAATTTCTTCTTATTATTTACGTTACAATCTTACACGGACATTCTCAAGATATTCTTATATCGTCAACATTTGATTAATTAATTTTTACACGACCACTGCTTCAATATCCGCAGGCAATGTTGAAAATAAATCTTCGCGTACACGTCTAATATGAATTACTACTTTCCACCTTGGTCATTTAATTCACAACCGCGAAAGATTGTTCAAATCAACGTAAGGTTTTAATAGTAACACACCAGTTGATTCTACATTCACAAATTTCGCGTGCACCTTCCAATATCAACAACAACGTGAAATCTAATATGACTGACGATTATTCGTTCTACATTTGCAAATTTCGCGTGCAGCTGCAAGCATCGTAATGTTGCCTGCGTGCACGGTGAAACAGAACGAATTTCCGTTGCAACCGAACCGGTAAGACTATCGGTTATATAAAGAGGAAATGGAAGAAGGAACTTGCTCCGAATTCTTCGAGTCCGCAAGTACATAAAGAGTAAGTCCGGCCGCGCCGGTTCGACCAGCTTTGTGCGATTCCTCGCCTCTCTTCCTCTCTCGTTGCCTCGACTCGAGTCGTTGGAGCGGCGTTGGTCGACGTCTCGTCAAAGGACGAAAAAGGCGAAGGTCGAGAAACGCGGGGAGAGAAAGAACCGGTTTTTAAATGGGCACCGTAATTGTTTCCCCTGGCAGGATTTCTGGTCTGGAAATGTGTAACCTGGCCAGCTCTCTATGCAGAAGGAGGTTCCTTTTGGTGCCGTTGTTCCTTCGCGTTTTCTTCTCGAGTTGCTCGCGCGATTCGGCCCCCGAGGCGAACGCTCGTTCGATCGATGATGGGCCAATCCCTGTCGAAACTCTTTCCCTCCTATTCGAGCCAAGATCCCTGTCTTTTATCTCTCGAGATAAGTCGCCTTGCTACCGTGTAATTTTCCTACTTGGAATCGGTCTGCGATTGCCAGTCGGAATTTTTGTCGGAGTTTCTTCTACCGACACACAGATTCCCCTACGGGCAATGTTCGAGATACTCGTGAAGTATATTTTAATTGATGATTTATTTTTTCTTTTCTTCTGGTGCAAGATTGTGTGTAAAAGAACAATGTATCGTACTGACGAAAATTTGTAATTTGAGTACTCGCTAAAAGTTTCGTACCACAAGTGAAGAATTGATTCGCCTCAGTATTCAAGTATCGATGTTTGTGAATCTGTTAATTGATGATCTTTTTTTTCTTTTTTTCTGGTGCAAGATCATATATAAAAGAACAATGTATCGTACTGAAAATTTGTAATTTGAGTACTCGCTAAAAGTTTCGTACCACAAGTGAAGAATTGATTCGCCTCAGTATTCAAGTATCGATGTTTGTGAATCTGTTAATTGATGATCTTTTTTTTCTTTTTTTCTGGTGCAAGATCATATATAAAAGAACAATGTATCGTACTGAAAATTTGTAATTTGAGTACTCGCTAAAAGTTTCGTACCACGCAACAAGTGAAGAATTGATCCACCTCAGTATCGATGCGTGCGAATTTGTTAAATAAATTTTAATCTATTACGTTCGTTTGAATCTCTATCTCTGTAATTATTATTTCGAGTCCCAGATTGTTTGTGCATTTTTTTTACTTTAGTAAAGAATATACACACTCAAAACATTGAGAACACCAGTGTCAAATGATTTATACGTTAATGTATGACAGAGACATTTGATAAAGACACTTGGTCCTTTGTATTATTACATCTGAACTTGTCAAACGTGGAGCACAATAAAATCTGTTTATTATATGTTTTTGATTACGAATATCTTTATCAAAGTGTTTTTAATCAACTGCGTCACATAAACGTTGAAATTTGTAAACGTAACCACTTGAAATTCTTTATTCTTGCCTCTTTTATTCCTCACATCAGACTACCACAATTCTTACAAATGATCTATTTGATTAAATCATAAGTTCGTTTTTGTCTTCAATTAATGTACAAATTCCAAATTATCGTTGGAAAACTGATCTCAATTAATTAACAATTATATCAGTTACGTAATTGAGAGTACACAGATGCAAGTACAATCTCGTAAAGTGCATAGAACAGATAACTTATTGTTGGATGACGTCGTTGAGGAACGAAGCGTGCGAATGAATTTACATTACTCGCTCCGATGTTTCAGAGGGACCGATGTTTTCTCGGTATTATTTTCTCTGATATCGACGAAGATCAATGCAAGAAGCAGGGAAAACAGTTCGACGAGAAACGACGTTTTCTCAAAATACTCGACGATAAAAGCGGAGGCCTGCCGCGCGTCATTTCCCCGGTTCGCCCCGTTTATTATGCCACCTTTCGCGCGAATAAACTCGTCTACAACGAGGAAAAAGGAGAACAGACGTATTATACCTCCACGTGTCCGTGGAAAGAAAACGTTTGTTGTTCCTCCGCGAATAGCATGCCGGCACCAGACGCGTTTCCGAAACAGCTTTTCGAACAGTGAAAATTTTCTTATATCTCAGAAGCGCCAGGAGCGTTCTCAAGTGCGATCGACGATCGATTTGAGAATAATCTTGGTATCTCGGTTTGATTAACTATCATAGAAGTTCTTTCGTAGAGTGATACAAATCGCAGATTTTCATGGGAATTCTTAAATACGTAGATTTAAATTGTTACAATGAACAGAGTATATATTTTATACAAGTGCATGCGTGTTATTGGACACAGTCAGCGAATATAGCATGATTCGTCGAGAAGATTCTGATATAAAAGATACTAAATTTTGATTTTGTTGTTCATCTGATTTGATTTTGTTGTTGAATATGAAAGAATATGAAATAAATTAAATTATATTATTGAATAACATAAGAATAACTCGCATACTGCACGAATGCCACACCACAGAAACCCATAGACAGAAATACGGAATCAACGCAAACATAAACCTGATTTCTCAAAATGACATACAAAGAGTATTAAAATATCTCAACTACTACACACATATCTAATGGCATTGTCGTCGCTAATCACCTCGCTGTCGATGCGACATTAAAGAAAAATAGAAGAAGAACCATGAAATTACGAAACTGAAAAAGGGACGTCTATCACTTTACAATTCACATGACGTCGCAAAACTGTCGCAAACGTGAAATTCGGAGAAATTCACTGAATTGGCTAAAAAGATGGTCGACCACGTGAATCCATAGTATGAAATAAAGCAACTCTAAAACTACAAAAGACGTACGAAATAAAAAAAAAAAAAACTCTAAAACTATAAAAGACGTCCACAGCCGCATAAACAACAAAGTTGTTCTCAAGCTTCTCAATTCACCGATACAACGAACTGTGAAAGATAGTGTCGCGCGTGAGCCCCTGTACTCACTGTAAAATACGAGCAAAACAAAATAATAAAATCAAGAGAGGAGGTGACGTTTTCTCAGCCTGCAGTCCGCGACCTTTCAGCCTCGCGTCGCCATCATCATCTGAATAATTATCGCGAGAGACACGATTGTCGGTGAGCTGTCGTCGCATTGGCCATTGTTTCAGCAAAGAAGAATCCAAGAGGGAAAGCTGTTCCGGTGACACGTTCTGGCGGTCGTGTCTGGTACACATGTGCCTCGGGAAACACAATCCTGTAGCAGCTCGACCCGGCTCGAATGTCCTTCCTCGTAGAAAGGGGCCGTGGGCAATAATCTCGAATAATAGTCACCGGAATCGTGCGGTGCATTAAAATGCAGCAGAAACGTTAAAGATGCTTTTGTCGGGCACACATGCTCTTAACGTCCTCTCGTCAACTATCTATCCCTCTTCGTTTGTTCGTTAATCTCGTGTGGCTCTGTAACAAACAATGGAGACATTTTCATCAGACGATATGTTTTAAAAATATCGCGAGTGGAGGGAGAGGAAGAATTATTAATAACGACGACACTGTAAAAATAACTTTATTGGAATCTTCGACGCATTGGTGGTACGTAACCTCTTTTCGCATTCTTTTTTAGATCTCGAGCGTTTCTCAGGTTGTCTTAGGTTCATTTCATCTCGTCTGTTCTGTGATTGATCAATTTTGCAATCTCGTTGTTCGCGCGTGATTAATAAGTTGGCAGTTACTGGATATTTCATAGGTTCTTGCGTATCGATGTCTCGTATTTTCGGAGTTCTGAATTTTTGAATGCATAAATGCACGGAAGATGAATACACGATTGGTATTCAACTTGTTCAAGAATAAGATAATTTGCTTCTTCGTTTTCGCTCGCGAGAGTAAATATCATCTGCTGGAATACACTCGTTGGAAATTGAAGAATGCAAAGTTGTCATCTCGGTATCTCCTATTCAATCACATTCAGTTCCAGTTATTGATCATGGTATTTCAAATATTAATTTAATTCGCACGTACTATCTACACACACACACACACACACACACACACACACACACACATATTTTAATAAATCTGATAAATGAAACTATGTGTATTTCAACAAACCGGAATATGTATTTAGACGGAAGGAATCGCATATACCTGCACACGTGCGCCAGCCAACAAAAATAAAGCAGCGAAGATATAGAATGACGTGCGGCAGCGTGATTCGTTAATTTCACCGGGTGTATACAGACAGACAGAACAGTGTTGAGCACAAATTTAGAGCAGAACGACGATCCGGACTCGGTACTTGAAATAATCTACTTGGAAATCTCGTGACAGCTCCGCGAGAATCACCGGATCGATACGTCGATCCTCATCGCGCGAAATAGATAATTAATCGCCAATCGACTCCGTTTTAGTGCCATTTCTCGTCATTCTATCTGTCTGTTGCTGGCCGGGCAGCTTCATCGGGTCGATCCCGCGTCCCCTTGTCCCGCGTGTCATCGCTAATTCCCCTTGGAAATAGATTTGTCATCCAATCAAGGAACTTTCCTACCAAACCGAGCGGAACTTCAAATTGAAAAATTATTATTAGTCTCCCGTTTGAGAGATGTCATTGTCTACTAGGATAGATTCGGAAGTTTCTTTCTTCTTCTTTTTTTCTTTTTTTTTTTTTTTTTTGAGGAATATAAATTATATTAAATTAGAAAGGTACTGGAGTTTTGTGCAGAATGATGCGAAAGTTTCTTCTCGCCCATCTTCTTTTAATAAAACATCAAGATATAAGAAAGAATTGAATTAAATTTAAGTTCAGGCGTGATTTTTTTCGTTGTGTTTTAAAAATTATTTCTTTCAAGTGTCGAAAAATTACGGAAGTGATTTTTGTACCCTGTATAATATATAAATTGTATTGTATAGTGAACACATCGTTGTATATATTAAATTAAAGAGAGATTAGAAATATACAATGCAATTGTATTGCACAATTGTAATTATATACGCACAATTATACATATAGTATCTCATCATTGTATATATTAAATTAAAGATAGACTAGAATATTACAATACAATTATATATACATATATATGTACAAACTGTAGCATAAGAAGAAAGAAAATTAAGATAGACATTATGTCTGTTGTAGCAGTCATTTGTCACATACGTTTAACTGGGTTCTAGTATTATTCAACATTTGATGGCGTTTTCATGTAACTACTAAAATTTGATATTATGAAAATCGAAGCGTAGAATCTACTAGAATCTACTCAAAAAAAAAATGGTTTCGTTGGGAAATAAGAATGTACTTAAGCCAAATAATATATCACAAATTTCTATAAATTTATGTGAAATTGAAGTGAGTCTCATTCGTTGGGATTCGTCAGGAAATTGTGTTTGTTGTTCGTATTGTATATATATTACAACCATATTGCTACGTATAAAGCCAAAGTGAACCCCGATCAGACTCACGTTCCTCCCTCTTCCTTTTCCTCTTCGAAGGATCACATTGCATCTCTACAATTGTGCATTACACATCGCATCAAAATCATGTTTCTATAAAATCAAAGTATCCTCGATCAGACTCGATCTATTTCTTCCTCGAGTACGATACTTACATTTCCGGCTCGCTAACGATCATCTTCAGAAAATCGTGTTCCCCCCCCCCCCTCCCCCTCGCGGTCCTTCTCCCATTTATTCCACATACACGTACGTACATCGTTTCCTATCTGAATGGCGGATCGCTTCGCGTCGCAGTGGCATAACCGACCGAAGTAAATCGGCCGATCGAATCCCACCGCTCACGTAACTCTCTCTCTCTCTCTCACACACACACACACACATACACACAGAGAGACGTTCGGTCTTGCGCCTGCATTATATTTACGATCGATCGAGACACGCGGCTCGCTCATTTTTCTCCCTCGCCCCCGTGGATAGCGGCCACGTACACACCGTACATTGTACGCTATCCAGATCGCGGGCACGGATATCTGGCTAAAGTCACGCGATCGTAATGCGGTGCCATTAACCCAGAATTCCTGGGCCACGAGGACGGTCGGAAGAACCGCCGGGTTGTTCGCCCCCTCCCCTTCTCTCGTCTCTTTCTCCTTTCTCCCGCTCCGCGTCTTCTGTTTGGTGTGTGTTCCTCTGCTTGGTTTCTCCGGTTGCTCTCTCTCTCTCTCTCTCTCTCCGGCGAACGCACGAGGGGGACCTATTTCACCAGTGGATGGAATTTCAAGACGAAACGAGTGTTAACCTTGAGGAGGTATGCTGACTCCACTGACCAGGGCGAGGGTTTAGAGTTACCTCGTTCGAGAGAGGGAGCTGAAGCTCCCTCAGGATCTGCTCCGATCGCCGCCTCGTTTGCTCGTTCCACTGGCTTAACGATCGAGGCGCAGAGTTATCCCGAATATTTCAGAAACGTTGAAGTGAAGGAGATAGATAGGGCTTTGTAGCACGATAAATTAAACACGAATTGTTATTTGTACAGTTATACGAAGAGTCGGTGGAATCTTTAGAGATACACTGTAAAATTACACTGATTGCAGAAATATAAATTGGTCATTTTTTGGTAGTTCCAGTGTTAGGTGTCCATTACTGAGGTGATGGAAGTTCGTTGAATCGTTCAGAAGACACGTTGATCAGCGTGATAAATCGAGAGACGTTGAGGCGAAAGCGTTGTAAGAAATGATACTGTAAATCGTCTTAGCGACGGACAAAAGAAAGTATCTCCCTCTGAAACGTTGCGTTTTAAACCTCTGGGGTGGAGAAAGGACACTTTGAACGCTGATATCATAATCTGTACGTTTTCTTCATCCGTTATCGACCCTCGTTTTCTTGCCTTCCTCTCTATTTTGACTCGATATTACCCTTTATTCTTTCTCTCTCTCTCTCTCTCTCTCACACACACACACACATACATATGCACATACACGAGGGAGAGTCCCTGACACGACAAACCTAATCCCCTACGAGCCAGCGCTCTGCGAAGATTAGATCTCGTGCCCGCGCAACCTTGAAGAGCGTAATGCAATGACGGCCACAAAGGGGAGAGAAATTTAAAGAAGCTGGAACAGTGTTATCTGAAATCGTGCGACACGTTTTTAACTGATGAATTGATCATTTGCAAATTGAGGTTAATTTTCACTTTGGAGAGAAAGGACAGTTGCGGTCGTACGTTTTCATACGCAATAACTTTTGACACTCGGTTATCAACGGGTATTGTAAACGAAAATTTCGCAAATTTTTTTCGACAAACTGTGGGATTTTACTGTCCGTGAGTGTCACGTTTCGTGTTATCGATAACGCGTCGTAACCTCGCTAATGAGCGAACTGTGCCTTCAGCTAAAGCTGTTTACCAAACTTCCTCTCTTCGGCAACCTCTCGTCGGATTATTCGCCATAGATCTGAAAGTTTTCGTCGGGCAGGATCGGGCTGTAAAAGCATGCCCCCAGCGGCAATTTCAGTGTCCAATTTCGTTGCAATTGCACGACGTGTACGAACACTTTTCTCGGCGAGAGTGTACGTGAGAACATTTTCTGGTCGGCGATGAAAATAACAGAGTGGGAGCAAGGTCGATTCCGGGCCACGGTCGTTAAATCCCTCCCTCTTGCTTTCTTTCTCTTCTCTTCTCTTCTCTGTGAAGAAGCAGCGTGTCGAGTCTCTCTCCCCTAGGATCTGGCGCGGATCTGGTCGACAGGGATGGCATCAAGTGTAACATCTACTTGCGAATCTAAATCAAGTCCGGGTTTCATAGTTTCGTGGACTTTGAGTGCTGCTCGAAAGTAAACAAGTTTCAACCAACTAAGCAGCAACTTGCAATGTATCTCGAATACATATCCGATACGAATGTTGCGAAAATAGAAAGACGGGAACGTCGAATCGACAAAATCTTTTGGAAAATTTAAAGATGTCAATTATTGACAAATTTAACGATGTCAAAGGTTGTCGATTATTTTTCAGTATTTTCTTCTTCGTTGATTCAGTCAGATTAAATTGCACTGCCTGTTTGAAACGATTTCAATCGAACGAAAGACAAAAAGATATGCGAGTGCAACGTTTGAAAATGATCCCTTGGTATGCGTCGAACGTGTGCGTGGCAGTCCCAGTTATAGCACGATACCAAAGCATGGTGCATTCGGTGCAAAAACAGGAACAAGTCACCATTCGAGTTCAAAAATTTTTGACACAGTCAGATTTGAGTTAAAACACTAATATGTTGAAATAATTAATATAAATATTTATTATAAATATTAATAAATTATTTATAAATTATAGTCCTTTCGTACAAATGATTTAAATATATTTATAGATAGAAACCAATCTGACTTACGTTATGTCGATTTGAACTCAAATCATGTAAGATTTTAAAAGTCGAACAAACTTAATTACTAAACTTCTGCATTTAAAATTTATCTTAATTCAACATCGAGGTCGCAATCATTTTTTTCTATATGATCTATAAAAAAATATAACGCTGTTATCCCTAAGATAATTTAATCTAATAATTATAAATTATAAATCAAAATTTTTTCTTAAATTAAAGTTTTCAAACATCAAAATTTATTAAATTTAATAATTCTCCCAATCAAATATTAATTTAAATTTTATATTAAATATAAAATTCTATAGCGTCCTATCGTCCCATAAATAAATTTTAACATTTTTATTAAAATTTTAAATTCATATAATAAATATGAGACAGTGTATATTTCATTAATCCTTTCATTCCAGATTTCATTTAAAAATCAATTGAGATGCAGAAAATTCTACCCTCAAAGCAACTTGTTCGAAACTATCCCACATACAATTAGATTCGTGCACTCTTGAAGTCATCGAGCGTATACTTGCAAGAGATTCGAATCGTATCGAATCGAATCGAGGCGTTCGAACCAATTCGCGAGATGCTCGATCCCATCTCTACCGGCCGGTGCCAGTTTCGCAGCGCACTCGCAGAATCACGATCGATCGGATCGTGGGCGGTCTCTGAATCCGGTCGGCGAGGAGAGAAACAAGCTGCGGCCAGATTCGGCGAAAACGGGTCTGTTGCCTGCGGCGGCCGTAAAAAGAACCGGCTCTACGCGCCGCTGAAACACGAGGACTCGCCTCTCGCGAAACAGCTATGCACCGAATCCGTGTACCTGCCAGCCCCGCGAATAAAAGCAAAGTGAACGCATCCGTGATGCCCGGTCACGAAGTCTGGCGAGAAGGAGAGAAAGAAAAGGAAAAAAAAGAAAAGAAAAAAGAAAGGAAGAATTCACTCTGGTTCGTGTACCGTACCAGCCATTACAAGTCGTTAACGCCAACGACGTAGATGCTGCGCTCAGGATTCCTCCTCTTTCTTTCGTTTCTTTTCTTTTCCGTCTTTTGTTTGTTTCCTCTTGCTTCGTTGCCAAAGAGAGGGAGAAAGTAGGTACGAAACGATTCACGAAAACCAGGTTAATTCCCCGATTGCGTAACGCCAGCGAGTAATAACCAGCGAAACATTCTATCGCCCCGTTGCTTTTCTCGCCTTCGTACGCCGCGCTGTTTCCACGGCCAACTCGTTCGAGAGAGAGGGGGAGGGGGGGGGGGGAATTAATCGAGTTTCTGCTGAAAATTGAAATGTATCGGTATCGTTTTACCCTCGGCGATTTTTAATGAATTCTCGTTGCTGGTTGAAGGTTGAAAAATCGGAGTGGCGTGTGTCAAGGTCTCTTTGGTTTCCGTTAACGAAGTTGTCGCCGAGTGTGTAATTCCAAGTCACGTACGATACGTGGAAAAATGCGATGAATTCCGTGTAGAAATCGCACGACCTACAACCTGGCATTTATCTTTCGTTGTGTATCCTATCTGTGCTAATCTCCATGTTAACGAACGATAATTTAATGCTTACAATTCCAGTAGCCCTGAAATTTTACGAGGATGGAATTTGCGTTGTGAAATTGACTCAATGCACTACAATGGCATACGTATATGCATGATTCATCGTTATGTTAAACATTTTACGCATTACGTACTTGGATCTTTTACAAATAGCTTTTTTTAATTAAAAAGTGGAAAATTTTCAGGCGAGAAAAGCGAAAGAGAGAAGGAAATTTCCATCGCCGAAATCGCGACATCGCATTTATTAATGGACGATCGTTTCCCGACATCAGCGTCTTGGCGTAAAGTTCAATCCGTGAAAAGCACGATAACGAATACCTCTTATCCGACCACCCGTACCGTTGCAAGCCAGCGTATCTCATTCCAGCGTGGCTCGCAAAGCTTACGGTATCGATTCGGTGTTACAGGGTTACAGCGTTACAAGGCATCCGATACCGCATCGGATATCGCAAAACCAGCACGCAGTTCAATTAGGATAGCAATTACGGGGCGGGTTGCTAGTCCTGCAATTTCGTCACTGAGTCATTCCTATTGGTTTCAGAGTATCGTTTAATAGCAGTTTGGGACGAATTCGATCGATCGGATTGGTCAAAATTGATCGGCGCTTCTGGCAATTGTTTCGTGATTTCGTTTAATATGAGAAACTCGATATCGTCCAAGTGCAAGTGATAAAAAGTTATTTGAGATATTGTAGTGAGAGTAAGGAAATAAAACTTTCCAGAATTATTGTTTCTTTTTTTTTATTTTTTTATTTTTTTTTTGGTCAAATTTTATTTGGCCATGTTACGAAGATAAAAGATGACAATTCTATTAATTATTATTTTCATTTGATGAATGACGCAAGAAAAGTGACAACGATATCTTGGATCAAACACTTTATTCAAACAAGCTTATGGCATACATAGGCGAATTTTGAGGTGAAAGTGAAGATGAAATTAACAGGTCTTGTAAAATTTATGATCGAATCTTCGGTTAAAACGCGCTCTCTTTTTAGCTTTTCGTTCGTCCAGAAGTAATTATTGGATTGAACAAATCCAGATAAAAAAACATCTACGAACTCGGCAATAAAAAGGGAATAAATTTAGATCGTTTTTAGGTCCAGTGGATTTAAACAATTGTAGGGAATTAACGAAGCGCCATTGAATTGATTTTCATCGAAATCCAACCCTGTTTAAGTATGTAATAAAATTCTCGCGCCAGGGCGGTAAAAATTTTCGTATCTGATGCATTAACCTCTCGAGCGATGCATCGCTATCGATTTTACGTTTTCAACGGGATACGTAGCAGAGATAGAATCGCGAATAATTATCCTCGTTCAAAGTGTCGATTGATCGAGTTAAAAATCGTTATTTTCGTCCAACAGTGCGATTCAACCGAATCGAATTCTGTTCGCCAGATTTAATTAGCGACCGATTGGCACGTCTATTTTAACAAAGCGTTATAAGAAGCACTTGTGAACAGGGTGTCCCATTTTAATCTATAAATGCAATTATCTCTAAAACTGTACACGCGGCTGTCTAAAGATAAACCGAGTGTATCAAATTACTGCCCTGTAAAATCAGAAAGAAACGCATTTGAGACATTTTTTAAATGACGAATAGTTTCAGAGATATGATTGTATTTAAATGAAACATCCTATATATATATATATATACACACGCATAAATTTTCGATAAGATAGACACGAACGGATATTTTATTTTACATTTACTTCGCCTTGTGGTTTTGAAAGAAGATTAATCAAGCACGAGAGAGGGGCGAGAAGGGGGAGGAAGATGTCTGTCTGTGATCAATCTTCAGCGAGGCATTCGCGCGACCGTAGTTGCGCACGAATTCCTGCGCAGAAGCAGACGCGGTGACTCGTGCACGCTTGGAAGCCGGTTCGCCGCTTCCAGTTCTCCGCGCGATTCTTCCCGCGTCGCCTGTCGCCGCGTCGTCGTCTTTTCCTCCTTTTTTTTCCTTTCCTCCGATAGAACGCGTGAAACGTGCCCGAAAAGACGCGACCGAAACGAGGATCGTTGACCTCTCCGGGAATGCTCGAACCTAACCTAGAGCTACGTGTATTTTCGTCGCGTTGACCTATCCTTGATCTCTCGTCGGTCAAAGCCAGTGTTCTTTGCGAAAACGCGTTTCTCGTCGATGATCCCGCAGTGTGTTCGCCGCTTATTGTAAATTCGTAATACCCGATTCGCAGCGATCGCCGTGGTGTTTGTTATCCGGCGAAGTGTGGCTGCATTATTTCGAACATGGCGGGTTCGCCACGTCGTGGCGATTTACGACGGAAAACGCTCGGCGAATTGTTTGGACAAGGCGGTAAGGTTGGCATAACAGAAAGTCGGGAAGAGAAGATTCGCGCGATGAAAGGCAGACGCGAAGCGTAAATGAACCGATAAAAACACCGGCAGTCGAGGAATTCGCTTGGTATACGAATTTTTCAAGCGTCGGTTGTGTGCGCGCGCGCGACGATACGAATCGCGCGAGAACGTACGAACGTCTTCGGGAATGTTCGTGCGAGCTCGTTGGCGTTCGGCAGTCTTCGTGCGCACTCGTAACGGCCACGCGCGAACCGCCTGTCGGGAGTTGCTCGAAAATCGGAAACGTCGCGCGTTGTGTCGCTGTTGCGCCAGTTTTCTTTCTTATGCAGGGAATAATCGCCGAGAATAATAATGTGTCGATGTCTGGTGAATTCAATCGTATACGGTCGAGCACGGTCAGCGTGCGCGTGTGTTCGGGCAAGTGTGGCTTAAGCCGGCATTGAACGTGCACCGACACCGTCGAGATTGTGTGCTTAAAGTGGAAGCAACCGTATTTTGTGACGTGATGATTATTGGCGACTAAAAGGGATTACCTTCGAGTGGAAACCTAGGTCTGGATTCGCAGGTAATGTGCTGCACAAACTCTTAATGCCGTTCGATCCGATTAAAGTCAATGCGAAGCCTTTGATGGCACGACAGCAGGAGGAAACAAGTGACAAGTTTCTTTCTGCTCGCGTTAAAAAGAAAAAAAAAAGAACTCGTCCGCCATGATCGTTTTTCGCTAATTATCGAATGTTTATCGTTCGACCTAACCTTCTCGCGGAATAAATTTTTTTGCGAATGCGTTATCGTGTGTCTTCGATAAGCGCAACCACTGGAGTCGGGAATAATGTATATTAGAAATACTAACTTATCGTCGAGTTACGACGCCACTCAGTGGCTTACACAAACTTAAATACATAACACTCGAAGGGTCTTTGAGAATCAATTTATTTGTTGGTAGTTTCACTTTGCGCGAAATTAGATTATACGATTAAACTTTTGGTAATTTATATATATATTTATATATATATATATATAATGTATATCGTAAATCACATTAGGTCTCTCATTTGAAGCTGCTGATATCAGTACACGGGATAACGACACTCGCGTTTTATCGCTCATCGCAGACGATATGATCGAGTGCGATCGCATTCGATCGACTTTCGATTGTTACCAAATTAACCAGCGGTGCTTTGAGCTGCGAATTAAGATCACGTGCATGGCGGAGCACGAAATAAAAACAGCCCCGGGGACTGGAAGTGAAATTAACACACGTGTGCGTGTATATGTGTGTACGCACACGGGGTGCTCTCCTACACCCTAAGTTGAAGAAACGGGAAGAGCAGCAGGTGGTGTTTGGAATTTAAACACGGTCGGGATAGCTGCCCTTTCGAGTGGCCCCGTTTAAATTCCATATAGATAAAAATAGAATTCCAAACTCCGAGGATCGATCCCCCCCTTTTTTTAAATGAGTTTCTTCTTTAAATCGTACTGCTCAACGTACGAGTATTTTAATCGTATCATCAATTTGATTTTAAAACGCAGAGAGTGCCTGCAGCATGAAAAAAATATCCAAAGTATAATTTTTTCTATAATATTTGGCACGTGACACGATCTTCTACCATCTGAAAGTTTGTTTAAGGTACCTAGTTTTCGCTAGACAATATTCTAGTTATCGAATTAATCATTCATCCAAAACTATCCCGGCTAGATTCCAACTTGTTCGAAATAGTTTAAAAGTTCGTAGTGACTATTGGAAGGATTTCGTTACTGTGAAACAGTGAAAATCTTTCGCAAGACTGGCCAAGTTCTAGACGACAGAACTTTTAATCCCAATTAATCTTTCTTCTCTAACTTTTCCGAATTTTCTATTCGTGATATATTTTGCTTTGCAAGAAAGCAAGAGTAGTTGAAGTTCGTTCCTCTAACTTTGGCTAACTTTCACTAGAAATTTTCTTAATTCAATTCAGTGTGCTTCTTTCTTATACGTACTATGTACGTCTTGGAATGTACTATGCTTAGAATTAATTCCTTAATTACGCAACCATATATATATTCTCAAAATGAAGTAGTCTGATAAACATACAGAATAAATATTCTCAAAGAGCAAGGATAATCAAAACGTTCCAACTCTGCCAAAACCACGAACCAGTGTGTTCATTCAATTCACAATAGACGTACCTACTCCTCCGTCGAGTTCGTTTAACTCGAAACAAGTTGCCTGGAATTGCGAGAGCAATTATCCACTGTCTCGTAGTTGCTCGATCGACGGTCGTTTTCTTATAAAGACATTAACTTCTCGAACTTGCTTCGCCCTGGGATAGGCATCCGTGTACTCCGTTCTTCTTCTCCTTCTTCTTCTTCTTTTCCTTTTCTCTCTGGTTACCAACTCGAAACTCCTGCACGTCCCTGGATCAAAAGAAAAAAAAAGGAAAAAAAAAAAAAAGAAAAAGAGAAAGTAAAATAAAAGAAGAGAGGAGAGGAGGTATGTTGCGCGCGAGTGTTCGATGCTGCGGGGTCTCACACATTGACGCGAGCACGGGACGAGGAACCTGCGGAGGAACCCAGAAGCGGTCGTCCTTCGACGAAATAATTGCGGAACACGAGCCAGCTCGCGCGCTCTCGCTTGCCATTTAATGGCGGTATTCGCCGCGCGTACACCGTGCAGTCGTTATCCTCGATTTATGGCCAAGCCTGGCCTGAATCCTTATGCGGACGCGTTCGGTTAGGTACAGGTCCGCGGGAAAGGATAGCGGACAGTTTAAAGGAAGAGCCGGAGGAAGCCATAAGTCCGGTATGGCCGTTATTCTCCATTTAGAGTGGCGCCTCCGCCGAGATCAATTTCTACGAGCCCCTCGTCTCTCGAGAGAAAGCTGAGGAGCGCGACGCTCGATTTCGTACAGCTTTGATACTGTCGATTAATTTGTTCTTTTATCCTTCTCTTGAGAGAGAGAGAGAGAGAGAAAAAATTGGATGACTGAATTGAATGTTAGACTCACAATCAGTATCGATTATTGATAGTTGACCTACTTGCATGGAAAAACAAAACGTGGAATAATCTGTGAACAATCAGTGACTGATTAAGGATTTTATGTTACTCCTTGTTCCGATGTCTCTTTGTAATGAGTTTCTTAAACTGGAAAGGTGAATTTACAATTTTTTTAAACGCCATACTTTTTACCGAATCGTATGAAGCTTTGAGATAAATTGCATCAAATAACTTACGTAAGAGTAGAATTAATGCGACCCGGAATTAAGCTATTCCTATTATTTTTTAATCCTGTAGTTATCCTGTTGTTTAATAAAAAAAATTTCGATCGAAGAATGAAATAAAATCGAAAATCGACTAGGAATTTGTTTTGTATTCATCGATACGTTATTCTTTCGTTACAGTCCTTGATTAAAAATAATTATAAATTAAATCCCGGTATGCACAATCAGTCCAAATGAAAGTAATATTCAACGAAACGGGCGTTGAAAATGAAATAAAAGGGAAATAGGAACTTTTCGAGCAGCAGGTGCCCGAGGATTATTTTTAGCGAGGAAGCACGCGATGAATTCCACTCTCCCTCTCGACTTCATTTCCAAATCGTCGGAATTTTCTGGATCGCGGTGCTCGTTTTTTCCCCCTTGTCTGGGGATACACGCGTGCCCGAACAAGAACAGTCAGAAAAGTTACAACTCCGCCGTTTCGCGAGGAAATTTATTTCTTTCCTTCTCGCTTTAGTTCCATCCACGAACGTGTGTGGCGTCGCGTTCAAAGCGTGTATTTATTTCATAGAGACCGGGTCTTAAATCGTCGCGACAATAATTTCCAACGGGGCTCGCTTTCCACGGGGAAATCTTAAATTTCCATGAAACGTTGCTTCCTGTTAGTTATACACAGTTGCTCGCGAAAGTTCGAACAGTTCTTCTGAACTTCTTGTGAATATATGATACGCGTGTTGTGTGAAACGTTTCATTAAAATTGAGAGACTAGTGAATCTTGAAACGTTTTATCAAAATTGTGAAACTAGTGAAATCTTGACTGTGTCGTGTAATTGTATTAGTCAAAAGTTGTGACGATTTATCTAAAAATATAGATGCACAGAAGTTGCAAGATATTTAATATGAATGCAAAAGTATTTCACAGCTGGAACTTATTACATCAACAAGCCTTGTATATTCGATGGCACCATTTTTACTACTCAAATTTCAGTTTTGAACTCGTATATAAAAGATGTGATATTAAAAATTTTCTATTATTTAACATTGCTATTCAACTGATATACTACAGATATTCAGCGATTGAAAATCTCTTTCATCTTCGGTTCCACATCGATGTTATTATTCAGTGCGAATTTTCATTGTACTTTATGTTGTCGTTCGTGTCACTGGTCGTTTTGTAAAATCAAAGTAAAATTCGTGAAACTAAAATTTTTTACAAATTATATGAATCGTCGACTGTTGGAACTGTACGTTTCCAGATTGATCCCAAATTTGATTGATACAATCACGATTTCAAAACATTAACACGTCTCACGAATTCCCATGAATGTTTAAACATTTCCGTATGCTGAATCTCCCGAAAATTAATCCGAAATCACGACAGTCGTGAACGAAATTTTAAAACGTTTTAACACACTCGTAAGTGTACTGTCGCGTGCACATAAAAATACCGGTATGCATTTGGCCGCAGTGGCATTCGGTTTCTGCAACGCTCGTGTGTCTTCCATACTCGAGCTTTCTGAGAAAACTTCCAAAGTTCGCTCGGTTCGACCAACTTCCCGTGAACACTGAAATATGAAAGTTGGACGAATCTCGTCTAGTTTCGATACGAGTGTTTGTCGAGAGGGAGCCTTGAACTCGAAAGTCTGCTTTCAAGGATAGACTGTATCAGCTAGTAGATACAGGCAGTCCGTTGTTCCTGCACCGTGCCATTCCGCTCTCTGCAATCTGTCTTTATGGGAACGAACGTCCGATCTTAGTTTAAAACCCTTCCTTTCAGTGCTTGTGCAACGCGTGTGCGCTGCGCTTCACTCTCTATCATTGGCACGCATGAATTCGAATTTGATATTTTTTTTTTCTTTTTTCAAGTTTAACTTAGCCACAACTTAGCATCCAGTGTTTTCTATCAATTGATATTAAAAGTGTTTAAAATTATTATTATACATTATCGATCTTGAGCTCTTTCAACGTTTAGTTAATTTAACATGGACAAAGTTTTTGTAATGAAAAATACGTGCAATGTACTTGTACAATTGTAATAATCGCTGTCGGATTCAACTCAATAATGGTATTTCTTTTTTCATTTTCTTGTCGATGACTATTTTGTTCCTTTTAAATCATTCTGGCATCGAGGACGTCAATGAATCTTTTATTCTTCTTTTGCACGTGACCTCGTCTATCACCTCGCCTGAGTGTCGAGTGCTTCTAAAAATATATAAACAAATCTATCCCATCCAATCCAAGTCGATCGATGCGATCGTTAAAGAGTCGAAGCTCGTCGAATTAATTTCTGCGGCGGGGTTTCGAGAGATTCGAGGCCCTGGTCTGTATCGAACGCGAGTAGAGAGGCCCCCCGGGGTTGCGCGGACATTGTGCAAACAGAAAGCACCGGGAATGGGCGGGACGGGTTTCACGGTTGATCCTCGAGGAAGCCGAGAGATAGGAGAAATAACAATGGCTGGCAAGTAAGTCCGTGGTAAATGTTTACCTTTCCTAATTAAATGAAACTCCACCTTCTTCCTTTCCATCGTGGTGTGCCCCCTTTCAAAGAGGGCGAGCACGGTGAAACGTTGAGACGATGCTCCCGGTGAAAAGCATCTCGTCGAAAAGAAAGGGGAATCGAAAGCGAATAAAAGAGTGTCGAGACAGAATACCATGGAAAGAGAGAGAGAGAGAGAGACAGAGTGGATAATTTTTTGCGCTAGGAGAAGAAGTTTCGTATATCTCTTTCACCGCCACGAGTACAAAAGCTTCGAGGAAGGAGCGACAGGTTGATTCGTGAGAAAAATTTTGAACATTTCTCTCTCTCTCTCTCTCTTTGTCGAGGGCCAGCTTAGATATCGATCCTTTCCTCGCCGCGAACAATGCGGTACATTGGAAGGAACAAATTCGATTCAGAACCTATGTTCGTTGTGACACCAGTTACCATGCTGTTTAACTGCAGCGAGAAAATTCAACGCAGCGTGAATTCAATGTTGAAACTTCATTTTCTCTATTTCGCGGAATTCTTCGTGTAAGAAGGCTGGTTTTACTGGCAAGTCGAACGAATTTTTTTTAATTCTTTTTTTCTTTTGAGACGAAAGCTAAGTCGTTGCTTCTCTACTGATAGATTAAATCGAGTTTGCTTGCGCCATCTGAAGAGTAAGGAAAAGCAAGGGATATCGCGAGAAACAAGTTGTAATATTATGCATGATTTAAAAAGAATTTTCTCAAATCGAGATAACGTTCAAATTTAATTTTCTCGATAAAGATGTTTCGTGACATTTCGCTTGCCCCTCGAACGGAGCGCGAAGGAACGATAAAATTTTCTCGCCAACAGTTCTTTGTAACAATACAGATCTTGATCGCAAGAACTGAACTGCGGATTTTTGTGAAAAATTGAAAAGTACACGTGCGAAACAATGTGCAAACCTGTGTGAAACGTTCAAGACGGCGTGTTGATTTATTTATTTATTTATCACAGTATACACTGGAAGGAAGTAAATTTCAATTTTGGTTACATTGCTTGATTCGTGGAAATCTAGAAATGCATAAAATTCCGCAGTCCGGGGTTTTTACGTGACAGAATCGTAGCGGGTACGCCATTGTTGTACTCGATGGCTGGCAATGAGTCACAGTTAGCTTATCGTGCAGAAAGTAAACCAGCGAGATCCACACTTTTTGATACCCAGAACGCATATCGCCCGGCGATATATTTTCCTGCACGTCAGCTTCTAATTAAATTCCGACACGAAAAATATAATAGCATCGTGGTCGTAGCTATCACGTGAACACGCGATACGTCGTCCTTGTCGAAAGTCGAATAAACTTGCTTGTTAACAATTCGAACGTTTTTCGTTTTTTTTTTTTTTTGATATTTGCGCATCGCAATCCTGAGGGAAATGATAGTTCCAAGGAATATGTATTATAGAAGTTTTATAAATAATTGTACAATTTTATTATTTTGTACAGTTAAATTGTACAGTTTTGTACATAATCGAACTTTTCAGAATTTTTGTTTTTTACAAATGCTTGAAATATATTAAAGGATATCCTTCTCGGAGTTAATGTCAGTTTCAAGCTTGGAAATGAAAGATAATTGTACGAAATTATTTATTTTAATTATTACTTAAATTAGGGATTCGTACGTAGGAACATTTTGATACAATTGTTAGTAGATATTTTCATTTGTTCGTTTATAGTATTTTTGTTAACCAACTGAAGTCAAACATTTTCATTTTTTAATTTTAACTTCACAGTTCATAACTTAATAAGAACATACACTTGATAAGAGTATAACGGAGTATATAGAAAATCTTGGACTATTTTCTTGCAACAGCACCTAGTATACACGTTCACATAACATATTCCATGTAACTACATACATACATACGTACATTCTCGCTCAGAAATCTTAGGGCAAGTACATACTATATTTGTGTAATAAATATGAATTATAAATTATGCACAATGAATACAATATTCACAGTATAAAAGTACAAATTATATACGCAATGTACAGTACAAACTGTTGTGTTTGCGACAAATATATAAATAACTACAAAATATAAAGACTCCATTAATATACTAATATACTAATATATCGTTAATTACAATACATACATACATAAAAATACATTTTACTTACATTTAATTTCAAATTAAAATCAAAATACACAATATATAATTAAATATAATATAAATATAATATAAAACGTAATATAAGTACAATATAAATATAATGTAAATATAATATAAAACGTAATTTTAAAAAACTCTGCTCACATATTGCATTATCGCATTGTTACACTGTTATTGTATTATATAATAAAGTATGCGACACACGATCATCTACGACAAGTAGACCGAATATTAAAAATAAAAGTGTCCCATGACTTTTGAACGGGAGCATACGTAAGCGCACACGTACATGCATGTGTGCACGTTTCATGCGCGCAGCCAAAGCGTAACGCTCGTGTAGCGCCGTGATTAGACACGCCACGAACCTCGCAGAACCGGTTCTCTCTCTCTCTCTCTCTCTCTCTTTCTTTTTTGCTTTTTCCACTGGCTGGCATCTGTTCTCCCTTTCTCTCTGCCCGGCTCGATTATAGGTCGACGAGAGGAAGGGAGGATGGCAAGGGACAGCAAGCAGACTGGCAAAAAGACACGGTGTTTCGTTCGTGTTTCGCCGGCGCGACTTTCTCCTTGCGTAATCGAACTCCCCGGGACTTTCTTCTTCCTCCGGTGACCGAGCTTCTGGAAAATCGATTTGCCGGCTGATCCCCCTCTCGTTTCCCCGCCACGTTTGTCCCCGTTCTCTCCATTTGCCAGCGTCTGCCGGCTGTTTATCAGCCGCCGATCCGCGGGAGATGTTTCTCTCTCTCTCTCTCTCTCTCTCTCCAGAGACGAGCGATTCGCGTCTTAACGCTTGGCAATTGAAAATTAAAGCGTGAGAGCTCGCACGGCGAAGAGAAATGAAAACGCGAGATTTACGATGAGACGGTGGTAGCGCACAAGATTCGTAGTATTGAAAGTTCAATTGATGGGGTGTCGTTCGAGTAAATGTTGTAAAAAGAACCGTACTTTGGATATTTTTCGTATCGCGTGCGCTCGGCGCAATTTCACGCTTGGGAATTTTTCCGCGAATTTACTACGAATGTTATACTACTACGCGAATGTTAACTTCCGCGTTTCGACGTTTATTGGGAATTGAAAGTTGCGCACGAAATGCAAAAAACATACAAAATATTCGGAATATTTATTATGACAGTTTTTTTTCATTTTTTTAAATTCGCACGCTCGACTCTCCAAAAGTTTGACCGTCGTCAATTTTCGGATATTTCTAGAAACAGTCGGTTCACATTTTCACCTGAACCAAGCGCTTTTAGCGTTGAAGCGAATCTTTTCTTTTTTTTTTTTTTTTTTTTTTTGTTCGTCGCGGAAACGAGGCATTTCTCGTTCGCGCAGCAATTAGAGCGATTACGTGGCTCTGGCCCGGGTAGATAAACGGTGTTATGTAATAATCCAACATGCTGGTTTTTTAATTTAACACTCGACGAACGAGTTCCGAGAAAGTTTACTGTTAGACGTACATATACATACGTGCAACTGTGCAAATACAGAGGAGACGAAAGATGTCAAACAAAATCGGTTTTCTCTTGTTCAAAATTGAATTGCCGCGATAAGATAACACGTTTCGATGTTCCCCGTGTTTATCGATAGTTTCACTTCTACGTTCACTTTAACATTGCGATTGGCGATACATGATACGATACTACTAGCGCCACGTGAACGTTAACTACCAGCTCGTGTTTTCATTCTTTCGTTCATTATTTTATTTTAATTTATATTTTATTGATCCTCAGTGTGAGTTTCATCTTGTGTGATATTGTGCGTTGTTCGTCGCTGGATGTGGTTGAACATTCTCAGAAATATTCGCAATTTAATATCGTCAGTACCATGAATTAGAATTATCGCGGGTGTCTATCGTGTTTGAATCACAATGACGCACCTTGTGCGTCCAATGCCGCATACATCAAACGTGACAATTATCGTGCTAGTTAACGATATTACCAACTGGCTGGTTTGGTTATGCAAGGAACGCGGTCCCATTTGTTGCGGTTATTCCCAGTTACTCGCGACGCGAGTTAAATATTCTCTCGAGTAGAGTCAGAGAGAAAGAGAAAGAGAGAGAGAGAGAGAGAGAGAGAGAGAGAGAGAGAGCCAGAAAAATACTGGATTTTTTCCTCCAGTGCGAGTTGCGCTTGCTAATTTGACGAAAAACTTCCCTTTATAAGCGAACGTCCGTCACACCGCTCTGTAAAGTTTCGTATCACCGTTGCTGAAAATTAATAATTTTCCTTAATTAATCACTGTGGTGACGACCGCCGGAACCCGCTCTCGCGAAACAAATTTCGTCGACAGCGTTGAATACTACGTGAAATGAAATCGTACGCCGTACGAAATAACTGAAGGGGCAATTGGTTTATCGTCGAAGAATCTTCGAGTCTTTCTCTTTCGATAAATGGTATTCAAAGAAGGACTATAACATTCTTATCGACGATTCAATATTAATTGAACCGATCGCTCCGTCAATTGAATCAGTAATGAGTAATTAAAAAATAACTTGACTGATCGATTCCACCAGATTTAACAATTTGGAAAGATTCGTTTAATTGACAGGCTGATTGAACTTTAATGAAGGAACTGTACTTAACACTGTTGGAAAAATAGTTTACGATTAGTTGAACTCATCACTCTCTAATTCTCCCAATCAGTGATGAGTAGTTAAAAAATAACTGACCGAGGGAAATGTGGCAATTCAACGATTTCAGGAAATTTATTTTTTAAACTTGGAAACTTGATGAAAATTCCCAAAGAAAACGGTCTTGTTATCCTACTAGAACTAATTCGATTTATTGTAAAAATTTGCTAATTTAATGGTAGATATTAAAGTATAATCGTTACACATTGAAAATGTTGTACAACCAATTAAATTTATGCACCACCGCTAAATGACGTAATTCTGAAACGATTGAACGAAAGAGCTGTGAGATAGAGTCGAATGAGACAGGAAACAACGCACATTCGAAAGAAATATATCGTCTCCTCGTTGCATATATGTATACACGTACATATAGCAGGAGATACAACATCCGCTGTAAAATTAGAAAACCACCACGCTCGTGAAACTCATGCCCCGTATCACGGTCAATTACGTCCGCCGCTCATCTGTACGTTATCCTATTATTGCACTATTATTGAAAATGCATACACTGGCGCAGCGGTGCGACTAATAATACACTTTCGTCCGTCCAAACAGAAAGCTGCATTTAACGTTTAACGTGAACTGCAATTACAGAAAATTAGCTCCACAACTAGCGTCCAAATGTATCACTTATCCGCGTACAACGTTTCATAATCTTTTATCATGTTATCGGTACAAAACAGAAAACTTAACGTTCCGTTCGTGGCCTGCAATTCGGTTACCACTAAAGTCTATTTAAAGGAGCAAATTTTTCGAAATTGTCAAACGACACAGTAATTGATAACTATCTGCCTCCTTCTTTGAATCAATTTTCTGATAAATTTATTTTTGGCATATGTATATGTGAATCGTTCGGTTCGTCGAACAAAACTATGAAATTCAGCTCACCTGTTGTTTTTGGTTATTTTACACTACAAAGAGCTAAATCAGCCAAGTTTGGGAACACAAACTTCTTGAAATTTTTGGATGATCAAATAATTATTGATTTTCCATTTTACTTGCTGCCAGTCTACTTTTACTTTATCTTCGCTATGTATAGTGAATCGTAGAAATACCATGGCGTTATAATAAATTAACATAAATTTCCGAAATTTCTGCCAGTGATGATGTATTCTAAAATAACTAAAATTCGTTAACAGGAATTTTAAAACTCGTAACGCAAGAAATCGAACATCTGGCCACGTTTCATTTTATAATTTTGTCATTCGTGAACGAAATTTAAGAAAAGAAACCTACTCGAATAAACATGAAGCCAATAAAATAATAAACGCGCGTTCCGGCGTATCTTTCGCAACGTTTAGACAGATTAATAAGTGGAAGAGATAATAGTTGATATTGCGAAAAACAGGCGTAGGAAGAGAAAGAGAATGGAGCAAGGCAGACAAGGTCGGCGACAAAGAGGCAGTGTCGTTGATAATGAAAAACCGGTCAAAACGTTCTCATTAGCGTAATTAAGTCGACGATCGTGCGTACGAGCAAGCCTCTCATTTTGCGTCGCTGCCAACAGACAAGCAACTCTCGCAAAAGATGGAGAAACGTATCTACACTCCTATAAATACCTTTTTTATCTCGTTATCGATTAGTTCGCGAGTTTCTCAATATCGTATGACAAAAAGTCGCGAGAATTATAATTGCAGTTTATAAACAAAAATGTAGTTTAACAAATTACGCAGGGAATCTCGAATTTTTCAGTCATTTATTGAATTTCTTTCAAGTTGATTTTTATCTTTGATCTTTTCTTTTTCTTTCAAAGAATCGATTGAATAATGTAGCAGAGAGTTCGGTAGATTTGTTGAGAGTTCCACATTTTACAAACGTCGAAAATACTTGAATGCTAAATTTTTTAATTCAATGACAGTTGTGTCTGATTGCAAATTTCCAACTAAAGCGAATTCTTATTCATTCTGAAAAAAAAAACTGCTTCCGTAATATGATTAAAGTTTTGAAGGAATAGAGTCAAACCATATCAAATTGAAAAGTGCAAAGGCCTGCTCTCAAATAGTTCAACTCCTCGTTTAGTGAAATATTCCAATCAATTTCTAAAAAATATGTCTGCTAGATCTATTTAAAAAGAGAGTAGAATCAAAGAAGATAACACCATCGAACTTCAAACTGCATCAAACTACGTCAAACCACACCAAATACAAAACTGCACTTGCTCTCAAATAATTCAACTACTCCATTTAATCGAATTTCCAAGATAAAAAGAAAAAAAAACAGAAAGAAATCGAAGAAAGTAGCACCATGCAATAAACATCGAAACATCAAACTACACCAAATTAGAAGATACAAAGTTACACTTGCTCTGGACTGACAAAATATTCCAACTACTTCTTTTCAATCGAATATTCAAGCAATTTCCAAGATTAAAAAAAAAGAGGAAAACTAAGAATGTTAAATTCATTGAAAAGAGGCGAGAAAGAAAAAAAAAATCTCTGTAGAGAAATCAGAGAAGGTAGCGCCATGGAACGCGTGTCAGTGGAAGGCTTAATCTTCTAGGCTGCATTGTAGCAGATTCGCATAGGTGCGCACGGTGTCGGAAGCGTAAAGTGGTGGATGCGCGCGCGCGTGTGTGTGTGTGTGTCGACCAGTGTGTGCTGGTAGATCGGGTTGGAGCTCGGGAGAGCGGGTTCAGTTTGTGACTACTTCGTGAATAATGCATGCCAGCCGCGAGCCCA
Organism: Tetragonisca angustula; assembly: GCA_036937485.2. Classification (NCBI taxonomy): domain Eukaryota; kingdom Metazoa; phylum Arthropoda; class Insecta; order Hymenoptera; family Apidae; genus Tetragonisca; species Tetragonisca angustula. The sequence continues at coordinate 81,299 of JAWNGG020000388.1, read as the reverse complement.
CGCCACCACGCTATATACGAAGATGCCAGACATGCTACTCGGGACCAGGCTTGTATCTATACGGCCATATAAAACCGAGGAGGGGCTTTATGTATTCGAGCTTATGTACTTAACCACGCGCGCGCGCGCGCACACACACACGCGCGCGCCTGTGTGTTCGTTGCACTGTTCAACCTACCATCCCGCCTGCCTCGGCTATTTGTGTGCCGGGGCTCGTTGAATCATGGTACTTTACGTACTTTGCGTACAATTGCTCGTGAAAATATTTGAACTGGTTCTGGAAAGTTCAGTTTTTTTTTTCTTTTTTTTTTTTTTTTTTTTTTTTTGCGTATTTTCATTAACGACGAAGTAATTTTGTCAGAGTCGAGTTCGGAAGTGAATTTAACGCGAGACGTTCGTGGAATGTGTATCGTACACGTTGTGTAAAATATCGTGACGTTTTTATTATTAATATTCATTCTGATATTTATGTTTTATTATCAACGATAAGAAGACATGTTATGATTTTGTTTTCAATCAAGTTTGCGTAAACGTACGTAAAAATTATTCGTGAGGCATTTAATGCACAAGTATGAAAGTACTTCTTTGTCAAAAGAATCATATTTCTACATTGACACGTTGTTTAATGTTTAATTTCATGCCCGTTACATTAATAAATATTATGTAACTAATTTTTCATTCTTCAATGTGAATATCATTTAATGAGTCTATCTATCAATATTTACTTTATATACATATTTACATTCAACGAGCAAATATTTATCACACAACAGTTATTAACAATCGTAATAATTGCCATTTGCTTCAGTCTTGACCAATATAATCTCAACAGTCTGCACCTGAATAAAATTTGATAAAATTGAATAAAATTTCCAAATGTTCCCTACAAAGTTTCTTTGTGATGCGTAAGCGTCGTCCAAATACTCGCGAGCGAGTGTGTTTAAAAGGAGCGCGTATTTAAAGGATGAAAACTTGGTGATACATGCGATATCGCACGAGCGACAGGAAACCAGCCGATGCACGTACGTACGCGTCCTCGGTGTGTTTCGCTTTTATGCAAGCTCGCAAAGGAAAACGTTAGCCTGATTCTCGTCCGCGATCTCCTAAGCGAGCGTGTGCCAGTTTCTACCGCGGACAATAATCATACTGCTATTGAGACGCCTCTTTTTGTTCCTATTCGCGCAACTGGAATAGTGGCACGACTTGTCGGGCACGTGCTGCTGCCCGTTTCATGCGAGAGCAACGCGTACACGTAATTCGTTTTCGAGGCTGGATGAAACGCGACTATATGGGAGATGGTTGTCTCTCTCTCTCTCTATCTCTCTCTCTGTAAATCGCGGAGCTCTCGGAGCGTGTCCTCCGTGAAACGAGCATGTGAAAAAATGCGCGCAACGCGCAACGCGGAAAAATGAACATTTCTTTCGCGAGTTTCGTAAAGAGTAAAACTTTGCGAGAATGTGACTACGCAGGAACGAGACTTTCACGTTTACTTTTAATAGACAAATTACACTTGTAATGTTAGATTTTTTTCTTTAACTGTATTTCAGGCTGAAAAAATTCTTACTTTGATCGCTTTGTCGTATCTCTGTCCAAGAACTTTTATATTAGTATTACTATTATTATTATATCGTTGGGTACTCTAGTTTTCATCGAATTATATTTTATCGTTGTAGATTCTCCTTGTTTCTACTATGATATATAACGAACGAATTTCTCGCGAAGAGATTAAACCCAACATTATGTTGTAATTTTATCTCAATCAACCAAATCCAAAAATCTTATTAAAGAAAAATCCATCCGAGTGCGGTTGAACGCAAACGTATCGTCATTGGACAATGGGAAAAATAGGAAAATTATTCTTTCTGAGAGCGTGCGACACACGTCGAGAATTTTTCGCTCCAAAATTGCAACATTTTCTCAGCTTTAAGTGTATTTAAGTAAGACAGAATAATAAATTTACTACTTCTCAGTAATTTCTATCGACGAGTACCAAAAAGAAAGCGACGAATTATTATATACGGTTTCGGTCGCTCGTTATGGTCCGCAACTGGTTAACATTGGAGATTCGACGGGCTCGGATTCTCTTTTTTCGTGGTTTGCCGACGAAAGTGCAGATATTTTTGTGAAAAAATCAACATCTCTGTTCTCTGTGCTTGAGTGGATAGGTAATTACGCGCAAGTGGCTAAATATTCACAGATAAATTGAACATTAAACTGGCGTAACAACGGTGTAAAACACAAGTCATCGAAGTTTCGCCAGATTTCAGGGAGGGGGGAGGGGGGAGGGGGCGTGTGTGTTCCTCGGCTCGGTGCGAAGTGCGAGCATATTGTTTCGCAAAGTTGTGTGCCAGTTTCGCCGGGTAGACACAATTCTAAACGACTGGCGTAGTTTCCCATGTCGGCGCCGCGTCGAAACTTCGCCTCGGGTGGTGTCGCGCAAGTTTTCCGATTGGTCACATTCTCTCCGTTCGACGAGATCCCCGTTTCGCGAACTTTCCCGCAGTTTTCCCCTCCGCAGGTCTCGTTGAAATTGGAGTCTTCGCGCGAGAAAAGAGAAAGAGAAGGAACGGTCCGAACTTTCGGTGTGTCGGTATTGTAAATTGAAAGAATTGTTTGAAAAATTCACGGCTGAATAATTGTCCACGAGACCCGGATGCAATAATATACCAAACAGTGTAATAATATGAGAAATAAATAAAATATAAGTAAATATAATAATATAATAAATGAATATTAAAAAGGAAAGTTGGCGTTCGATTCGTTAGAAAGGAAAGAGATCAGAGTTTCGTCGAAAATAAATCGTATGGAAATAAAAGAAAGAAAGGGAGGGGGAGGGGGGTGACGAGTCCGTGGACAGGATTATCGAGCGTGTCGTCGAAAAAAAGAGAGAGTTGTGTTCCAGTGGATTAAATCCTTTGGCGTAGTACTAGAGGGTTTTCTGGGGCATGGGTAATCGGAGCCCTAGGGGCGGTAAGATCGACAGGGTTTCCCGCCGGTGGTATACTAGTTTCTGCGATGCTTGAAAATGTTGGAAGGGTGGAAGGACACGTCGGCAAACACGCCACTGTGTTAGGCACCGGGCGAAAGTGGCGGAGAAAGAAAGAAAGGGAGGGAACGAGAGATGACTAAATAAAATCAATTAAACGGTTACGGCGCATCGGCGCATCGCCTTCTCTGCGTGTATACAGGGTGACCGATTTTCATCTGTGCGAATGCTCGACAGTATTGAACATCGACCGCAACGACATTGTCGTTTAACATTAATAAGAGTAGATTAACATTATTGTTTTAATATAACAGAGTAATTAATACGTTCAGATTAACAGAATTTAAACAGAAATTAAACTGAATACTATATCTGTAAATTAGTGATAAACTACCACTTGTGTAAAAGAATGGTTCAAGTAGAAAAAAAAGGAATGGTTACTAGGAGGTCATAATGAAATTTGTTAAAACTGAGAATTGTATAATTTTTAACACACTTATTCTATACCTATTGTAAAGTTGCATTGTATTTATGAAATTTTTGTAAAACCTTTTGCGCAGAAAACACACTTTGAACACCTGTCTTTTTGTCTTTCATACAATTAAAAATAAATATACTGCACTATATATATCACACTATACTACAATACGTACACATATTTCACTATCATTACAATATATTGTGCTACATATCATGTTCATACTGCAAAGTATAACGTAATGATATTACAATATAATGCAGCATATTAACATACACATTACTAATATATTAACAATTCAATCAAGTGTAAAATTCGTAGAATTACGTCGAGTATCAAAGACTTCTGAAGAAGTAGGTAATTCGTGTTTGTAGATTAAAATCGGACACCGTGTATACGTGGTATGACAGTAGGGAGCGGAACTTGCTGTATAAACTAACGATATACCAACACGAACGAGCGACTCGTGGTAGTTTCGCTAACTTTCCGACTTTCGTGTCGAACTTGTTAATGGCTTTCTGTGGCAGCTCTATCAACTTCTGTTTTCCCCCTCCTCTACCTTCTCTTCTCTCTTTCTCTCTCTTTCTCTCCCTTTGAGAACTATCTATGAATTTATCTATCCATCGATATACACACATGTACTCAGCTATCTAAGTACACGTATACAAAACTTGAACCGTACAATAAATTCACCTCGTGTTCGACGTGTGCACGCTTTGTCCCTGTTTCGCTTGTGCACTTCGGTGCAACCTTCGCGCGAGATTTCACCGAGTTCACCGCTTCTTCGCGAGCGATTTTTGTACAAACGATCTGCGGTGGATCGGTCGTTCGATCGCGCCGAATTTTCGTAATATCAAAATTTGGGTGAGAGTTTCTAGTTTAGCAGATGTTTGTATTATGAAAGTTTGGTAAATTTAGCGGCGCTCCTTTCCTCTCCGCGAGAGAATTTTCTTTCATTGAAAAAACACGGAACATCAAAAGCCGCCAAACTGTTATCTACCTCACCACATTTTTGAAAATTTTGAGAAAAATTGAGAAAATTAGAGCGTCGATGAAAGTTTGTTCTACGTATGAGATATTGTTGAAAACGCTGTGTCTTGAACATTCAAGAGCGCAATACGGACATTTAGCTCCAGAATCAAATAAAAAAGTAATTCAGACGTACAAATCGAATTTCAAAGCCTAACTAATTAAGAAATAATTTTTTATTATCGTCCAAGTCTCATTAACACGCGTGTTCTCTTTCTGTTGCAGGTAAGGAGACATTCGACGTAGGAATTTGACGATTCGATTCGAAAGAAAAAAAAGAAATCGACGTCGTTTTTTCTCGATCCTGCCCGTGAGTTGACCAAAGAAAAAAAAAAATTACACTCGTACGTACGGTATTCGACTGCAGACACTTTGAAGGCTTTATCTTCTCCGCGATATATCGGTTCGCTTTAAGAGAAACACCTTGAATTTCTGTGAGGTGCGATCTTATCCGATTACGCGTGCAAAGTCTGTGTAAAGCGAGGCCGTATAAATGCTGCCTCATCGTTTCTCCTCTTCCACGCTGCAGCGAGAATCGCTTCGTCGAAGGTTCGGGGCCGGGGCGAAGGTTCAGGAAGCTGCGAACGCGATAACTGTTTCGTCTATCGTGGCGAAACGCGATAAAAGCGTCCCGCGTTCCTCTTCGTAAGCGTAAGATTAGACTCACTTTTCCGTGTCACGTGTTTCCTACGAATTGTTCCTTCAAAATGAAGAACCATCATTGAGTACGACGTGCATACGTTCATTCGATTCTTCAGATCTAAATAGTTTTTGTTCCGACATTTTTTTTTTTTTCTTTTTTTTAATTTTTAAAGCGACTGTGTAACGTAACTCGCCTATTTTACTGAAACATCTATCTTATCGAAACGTGTCGTTGAATTTTACCGCGTTTTCGATATTTAATCCCGTCAGGTTTGTCAGTCGCGTTCATCGATTTCTAAAATCAGAAATGTCGCAGTTTTAGGGATGAAAAGAATTTTATTCAAGAAATATAGACAAAATAAAAATGAAAAATTTTCTTCGAAGAATCGAATATAAAAATTCGAAGATAATAGCGCGTGCACGCGCAAGAATTGTGCCGTGATGTCCACCTTGGCCAAATACTTGGCACACGATTCAGAATCGGAATTTTATATAAAATGAAAATCTTTTAACTGGCCGGTGTGTCGTCGAGCGAACATCAGCGTGAATTTCATGGAGGCAAAGGCGCAAAGGCAAGCCTTCTCCTCTTTTGTTTCTCAGCTCGAAATCCCGAGTTAATACACACCGCGGGAAGCTGAATCAATATTGACTCGAGCTAAATTCCGCGTACGTAACGACACTTAACCCAAATTTCCCAGATTCGTTTCGCAAACGCTTCGATGAATCGATATCGTGGCCGGATCGCTCGAATTTTTTCGTCCTGTCCATTACGTGTGCGCGTTGCGTTCACGAGAACGTCGTTCCAACGCCAAGGTAAATAAACGCAGCGCGATCTGAGGAGTGAACGAAACGCGCAACTTTGAAACGGGGTTCTGAATTTATACTGTTGCTCGCTGGTATCCGAACAACTCGATGCATAACTCTGGGAAATGTTTGAACACTCACGAAGGAATTTTATGAACGTGCATATTACGTTGAACGTTTCGAAGGTTCATCGTCGATTTTTGTGCGTTTCTAAATTTTTACAAACGTTACATATTACGATATTTTGTACAATATAATATACACTATATATATATATATATTTTTTTTTTATAATATGCATCCCAGCGTTCAATTTCCCATAAATGCATAAAAATCCGGAATCTATATAGATAAGATGTACGATTGCATCGGCGAAGCTTGAAACAGGTGTAAAAATATATATTAATGGCGTAAACGGTGAATCACGGGAGTGCTCCAATTACCAACAGCATGTTTCAAACTTCTTATCAACGAGAGAGTGATAAGTGAATTACTTCGATATTTGTTCCAACAATCTGTCGGGTATCATTACGAAGAAATTGCCGATGATCGTCGAAGTTTGTTCAGCGTGATCGAAAAGTTGGTCAAGAGTGGAGCGTCATTGGACACGTGGCCGTGCGCGAGATTGCGCGGTTTTAAATCTTCGGATTGAAACGTTGTTTCAACAAACAGCCACGCGCTGCAGCGCACGCCCACCAAGGAATGGAACGATACGGCGAAATATCGTTTGGAGGTCGTGGATTGAGAAGAAGATCGCCGAGAAAATTTATCGTCGCGCAAAGAAAGGAAAAAAGAAGTGAAGGAAGCGCTCGAAAGTTAAAAAAAGGGTAAAAATAATAATTCGTGGAATTATGCCAGCGAATCCCGGCGTGTACGAAATGAGAGAGAAGAGAGAGAGCAGCAGCAGAAGAAGAAGAAGAAGAAGAAGACGAACGAGAAAGCTGGAAAAGGAGAAGGAGAAAATGGACAATGACGAATAAGTAGCTGGACGGAGAAACCAGCTGGCCTGGCCACTCACGTTTACACGATAGTGATAAATTATTTATCCGGCGACGTTTGGCCAGCGGCCAACATTTTCCGACCGCTTTCGGCCGAGACTCTTCGTCTATTTATACGAGGCGTATCTTTCTCTCCTTTCTTTCCCTCCCTTTCTCTCCCACAAGCGGCGTGTAACCTAAATTCACGGTCCTCCTCGCGTGAACAAAGATCGCGAGCGAGAGATTAGATAAGGAGAGTCACGCAATGTTCGAGGAATGGAAATGACACGTGAACATGACCCGGGTTTCCGTTTCTTGTTTTTCTTTTCCCTTTTTTTTTTTTTTTTTTTTAAGTAGGAACCCTTCGTGAGGTTGTTCTCGTTGCTGAAATCCGATCCCTGGGAAACAGATGTTCAGTTCTCGCAGGAAGGTGTCGGGTTCCTCCCTCCCCCCCCCCCCACCCTTTTGTATACGTAGCTCGTTGCTGAGTCGAACAGTGTTCTCTACCTGCCGTTGCTCGCGAAACTATGTCAAATAGAGAAGTATTTGAAAATCTTGTGTGTTCGAAGAGATTAGGGAAACGTTTTTGTGAACCTGTTTGTTTGAACTGAACTGAATCGGTTGACTCTACTTATTCGAGCTTGAAGCACTTGTCCAATCGATGCAACGAATAAACTATTCTCCCATAACGGGATTCCTCTGTAATTGGAAAATATCCGTGATAGAGGAAACGAGTACGTTCACACAAAATATTCTGGATGGTATATCATATATAAAAGTGACGAGATATTTTCAACAAATGAAAATATGAATAATCATTTCGAATGTGTAACAGGAGTTAACGAATATCGATAACGAACAATTACCATTCAAAAAACAATATTGAATTCTAGAATGGTAATTTATCATCACTGATGCATTTGTGGAAAATTGCATTTATACACGTGTGTAATGTACATAGAAACATCAGTATAAAATATTGATACAAAGTAGAATCAGTAAACGAAGTAAGTCTTTTTTAAATTCTACGAGAAATCTGACAATCCGCATCCTACTTACGAGCAATAAAATTCCATTGAACGAGATATTTCAAAGCCAGGTCATTAGAAACCTGAATTGCTTGCAAACCTAAACGTGTCCCCCGATACACTCGATAGTCGGCAAGATTTACAAGACTTTTGTGAGCAAGTGTGCAGAACAACGGTTGAAAGGATCGTTTCGCTGAAGGGAATCGCTTTGGAATAGGCACTGAAAGGTAGCCGGAGTTGCGTTGAGTGCGGTCAAGATCGTTTCCGTGGTAATGATTACGTTTAACCAGCGGGTAATTGCCAGCCGTAATTTACTAATTCGAGGGAAGAGAGAACCGCTCGAGGCGACCGGGCAGCTACGGAGAGAACAAGGTCGTGATAAAGAGAGCGAGTGGAAACGTTGCAAATTTTTGCATCGAGCAGGGTCGGTCAGGTTGCTTGTTATTTTGAGTGAGCCAAGTAAAGCTCATCATATAGTCAGTCGTGAAATTTCAGAGAAATCTAAAAAATTAAAGAAGGATTCTAGTTTGTTCTATTTGTAAAGGAAGGAACATTTGTAAATTAATGATTAGTAACTCGAAGATATACATTCGAATGATTTTATCGTGATAGTTTTCTGAAAGAAATAGACAGGCAGTCCAATTTAATCAGGACACTCGCGCAGGGTTTTAAAATTGAACGTCAAAACGTCCACAAGCGCGGTTAAATTTGGAATTCATTCGGACAAATTGCAACAATATTTTTCTCGACCAAATATTTACCTGCCTGGACAGAGTCGAGCTTAGCTCCATTTAATCGCAGAATGAAATTTTAAAACCGGCTGAAGCCGGGCGTTTGTCCGGACGGATCACACTTTTTCTTAACTCGAACGTTTCCCTCCATCTGGATGACGAGTTTTGCTTCGCCCAATCTGTCGCGCGACTAACGACTCTAAACGAAATTTCAAAATATCGAAAATTTAAAATCTATTCAAAGTTGTTCAAAACAAGCACAAGAAGAAAGCTTAAAAGAGGAAAAAAAATTAAGCCAATTGAGATCATTCACACGCGGTGGATCATTAACAGAGAATAGAAATCGAATCTTCAACACGAAATACAATCCAATTTCATTCACGCACGCTGATTCGATTCCAATTAAATTACCAAGTAATCGACGTGTTATCGAAACGATTTTCCAGCTGTGTGGAAAGAACACACATTATATACATATATATATTTTGCTCGCCATTGGCGGCGGCCGCGAATGAGAGGAGAAACGAAAATCCAAGCTATCGCGATTGAAGCATCGCGTCTGAATCATCCGCGTGATATCTGCGTGCATATCGACGTGTTTCCAGAGGGTTGAGAGACCGAACTCTCTCCGAGGGGGTGGACGGAGAGAGGAGGGGGTGGGCGGGAGAGCGGCGAGAGGGGTGGAAAGGCTTCTTCGCTCCCTCGATCGTTACACCGCAATTACTCGACGGGCGTATTGATCCAACGACTCGCAGGCTCACGGTTCGCAGAATCCCTCGTTCAGCCAACCCTCTCTCTTTCTACAGTGCCCCGCTCTTCGCCCGGACACCCTTTCGTTTCGAGAAGGAGAAAAAGCCCGGCCACGGAAGGGCCAGCACGTAGGCAAGCAGGAATCGTGTGCCGCACGGATGTATATACGACCGGGGAATAATCGCCGCCGCCACGATGTTGAAACTCTCTCTCCTTTTCGGACGTCCAGTTGATAGCGTGTTCCTCTCGGTGAAATGCATATATCCTCTCGGAAGGGTTGGAGATGTAGATATTGTTCTCTTTTTTCTCCCAGTAGAAAGATTTTTTTCCATTGGGTTTATTTAGGTTTTTCGATGGAAGAGTCTTTTTGTTGGGTTTGAGATTGTTTGACGGAAGAATCTTTTCGTTGAGTTTGAGGTTGATGAGAGAATCTTTTTATTGGGTTCCTTTCAGTTGGGTAATCGTCGAATAGATGCGACATTTAATTGAGCGCAATTTAGTCGTTTTAATTGTGTTTGTCGCTGTTTGTTGTCGATTGACAACGAAGAACTACGCTTGTGAGAAATTTCCAGGAAGAAGAGTTCGAAATTGAACGTAAAATCAACCGAAAGAAACTCACAGTCAGAAATCTCTCTTCAGAACTTGATTAGTTGGTGCGTTTGTCGCTGTTTGTTGTTGATTGGTCACGTTAGCAGTTTGACAACGAAGAACTGCGTTTGTGAGAAATTTCCAGAAATTGAACGTAAAATCAGGCGAAAGAAACTCGCAATCAGAAATCTCTCTTCAGAACTTGATTAGTTGGTGCGTCTGTCGCTGTTTGTTGTTGATTGGTCACGTTAACAGTTTGACAACGAAGAACTACGTTTGTGAGAAATTTTCAGAAATTGAACGTAAAATCAAGCGAAAGAAACTCTCTTCAGAATTTGATTAGTTAGTGCGTTTGTCGTTGTTTGTTGTTGATTGGCCACGTTGACAGTTTGACAACGAAGAACTGCGTTTGTGAGAAATTTCCAGAAATTGAACGTAAAATCAAGCAAAAGAAACTCTCTTCAGAACTTGATTAGTTGGTGCGTTTGTCGTTGTTTGTTGTTGATTGGCCACGTTGACAGTTTGACAACGAAGAACTGCGTTTGTGAGAAATTTCCAGAAATTGAACGTAAAATCAAGCGAGAGAAACTCTCTTCAGAACTTGATTAGTTGGTGCGTTTGTCGTTGTTTGTTGTTGATTGGCCACGTTGACAGTTTGACAACGAAGAACTGCGTTTGGGAGAAATGTCCAGACAGAAGAGTTCGAAATTGAACGTAAAATCAACGGAAAGAAATCTCTTTCGAGAAGAGGAAGAGGCCAAGAACCCAATTCGATCATCTGGCGAAGTGACGTCGGTTTCAAAATCAACTCGAACGAGAACGCCGAAAATCGTGCGGCAGTAGCCCCGCGGGGTAGAAAGAAACTAACTGGATAAAGAAACAAACACAGAAAGGACCGGCAAGAAGTGGCGCGTCGCGATTGCACGAGGCGTACCACGCAGAGGCTTCACCTGGAAATGGGAAGAGCGCTGCACCGCTGTGTAGACATTACGGGACCACGGCAATTATCCGGGACTTTCCTTTTGCACCTTACCTCTCTCTCCCTCTCGTACGTACATGCGCGTCTCTGTCGCTGTGTACAAAGAAGAGCGTGCAGCGCGAGAGAGAAAGAGAGAGAGAGAGAGAGGAAGAGGCAAATCCGTCGGGGGCTCTCAGCGCCGCTCAGGAACGAGAGAAACGAGCCACGAATGGCTTTTCAGCCTCGCTGGTGCGTGTACACAGCGACGAGACGATGGAAAGAGCCGTGGCCCGAGAGAAGAAGCAGGAGGAGGTAACGGAGGAGGTTACAACCGGGGTTTAATGAAACCAGTCGAGGTCCGTCAAACCGGTTCAGCTAGTTCTCCGTTTGCCACGTTATCCCTCTTTTCCCCCTCGTGTGCTCGTTCGGTCGCTTGCTCGTTCGTTCGTTCGTTCGTTCGTTCGTTCGCGTAGAAAGGATCCCCCAGTGAACAGGCAGAACAGAGATATCGACCTGTCTCCCTTCTTCCCTCCTTCTCTCTCTCTCTCTCTACCTTCTCTTTGTTCAACGCGCAGCGGTTCCATGACTCTGTGAATCTCCCCCTTCGGCTACGGTCTCCCTGTCGGACTGCATATCTCAGACACAGATCGCCGCCAGTGACTCCTGCACTCGTCTACTCGCCCGTATGTAACCTTGCCTGTTCGCTTAGGGATGGGATCAAGTCCAATATGTTGCGCTTGCTCGCGCCACTCTCGCGAGAAGAGTGCTCCAGTTTGAGACATGTTTCGTGGATTCGGAATTTTTTACACGTGGCGCTTTCGTTATTTTTGTATTTTTATACTTTCAACGCGAGTAAAATTGTTCTTTTTTTGTTGTTGTTGTTGTTGTTGTTGCGTTGGTGTATTTTCTGGTTTCAACGTTTTTATCGCAAGCAACAGATAAAATTTAAAAAATGTACAATTTTCGAAAACATTGGGACATTTTGGAGCAGTTCACCCGGCGCGTTGAAAAAGTATACGTTCGACATTCGAAGCATTTTGCATTCACACCGATGCGCTCGAAAATCGCGTGCGGGACGAGCAGGAACGTGGTTCGTCCGATCGAAACTCTCTGACGATTCGTCCGACGGTACTCAAGTCTTGTAGAAGTATCGTTTTCATTTCCGGAAATGATAATTCGAATATATATGTAATTGAAGACACAGCCTCAAATATTTATAGAGGTCTCTATAATCCAACGATTAAAGATTCGAATCTGTTTGCGGGGCACTCGATCCCATCTCTACCTCTGTTGCTCTCTCTCTCTCTTTCTCTGCGCTTTTGTGTGTGTGTGTGTGTGTGTGTGTGTGTGTGCGTGCGTGTGCAGGCGCCTTTGCACAGCCACGCGAGAACGTGTCTGCGCGAAATCCCCTTAACCGAGAGTACACCCACGACGACTGGGTCGAGAATTATGGCTCGAAGGGATCCTCGTATCCGCCCCTGTTTGATAGTCCCGTCGCGATATAAACTCACCGGGGTACTTTCCTGCTTCTCTGTTTCCCGATTTCGTCTCTCTCTCCCTCTCTGCCTTGTTCTCACTGACTCTCGCTCTTTATTCAGTTTCAAAGAGGTAGGGGGAAAGGTAAAAGAAAGAACACTCGGCCGGTTCCTTCCAGCGTGTGTAGGTGTTTCTCGTGCGTGAGCGCGAAACTCGTGGACCCGGCGGAGTGGAACGTAACCACGAGACAATGTCTGTTGACCCACTCCGTGCTGTTCGGACCGATTGCTCCATTGCAGCTTCCACTCGGATGGATATAGTGGTCATCCGGGTCAGCCTGTTCCTTCGCGGATTTACGCGTCGCGTTATTTTCGGTCTTAACCCTTTAACCGTCTGCGTTATTCTCGGGCTTAACCCCTTAACCGTCGTCGAAACTGTTGCGAAACTGTTGGCGTCAGCTTACAGAAAGATGCAACAAAGATCTGTTATTTCGGTCCGTAATTTTAATTTCATTTCGGAAGAGAAATTTGCAATTTAATCAAGCAACTTTCGAACGAATTTGTCTAAAGTGACGTTCCAATTTTCATGCCAATTTTGACGAAAGGAATTATCTAGTGTCCTAATAGCGCTAACTCTCGGTGTGATCTCCTCCAACCGTTGAAGGATTAATGAAATCGCACGAGAAACGCGATGAGACAAAAAAAAAAAAGAAAAAAAGAAGCGGCGGGACTAACGAATAGAATCACCGAGTTTTATCTACTCTGTTTGCAAATGCAATTTCGTTTCATATTCATTTTTCATTGTAAACGGCCGCGCGCGCGCGTGTCTGTTTGCGGCTGTTAAACAAGACGCAGTGCCGACTGTTTCGAGAATGAATTTTTTTTTCCCCCTTTTTTCCTTCTTTTTCTCCCTCGCCATAATTAGTCTCCCCCCCCCCCCCCCTCGGCAGCGCGGGTTCCACGTTTAATCGCGAATCAGCAGAGCCGCTAATTATCAGTTGCATCCTTTAATTAAGTACGTCGTTAACGTAACGGAGTGTCCACAAAATATTTCTCAACGCTCGTTCGTGTGCCCCTTTCGCGCCGTTGTGCGCCCCCTCCCTCTGATCCGCGCAACGTTGGCAGATCGCATTTGAAAGCGGCCGCGCGCATACAATGTTATCGGTGAAAACTTTCATCTCGCTATTTGCTCTAATTGCTGGCTCAGCCAGAAAGATTGGCAAACGTTATTTTCCCCGTTAATGAGTAAACGCACGCGGCCGCCCCGCGTAATGACTGTTTTTAATAGGAACAACTTTCTGCCCGGCAGAAGTGAGGCGCACGCGCGCTCTTTCGTTCCCCCCCACTCCACTCTCGTCGTGCCCCCACCCTTCGCACACGCACCCCCTCCCCCTTATTTCTCTCGTCTCGTCTCTTCGCGGCGTGCAGCGCGTGCAACGCAATAATTCCTGTGGATACAGTGTTTGCCACCTGTTCTATTCGAATCCACGCCGACGTTTATTAGCTGAATTAATTAGCCAGCGAGCGCAACGATCGTTGCGCAACGCGGCTCGCGATAGTTCCGCCATTGTGCGGAACGATAGCCCGGTCATTTCGCACCCGGTCGCGAAATTCTCGAGACTGGATTCCACGATCGAAAGCGAATCCAGGCTCGGCGATGTTTATTTGCAGAGCCGTGTTTTTTTTTATTTCGAAAGGTGGAATCTGATAATTCGAGAGGAATACAGATTGGTGGAAATTGGCGACAATTGTGTCTTTTCTCTACGTATCTTCTTACTAAAGTAATTTCAACAGAGAAAATGTATGGTAGGATCTAGTAATAAAAGTTTGTTTATTATTGCTTGTAATTGTAAAGTAAATGTAGATTGATAAAAGTATAATAATGTCAAATAAATGTGGGTTAATAAAAGTATAATAATGAATAATATTAAAGTAACTTCGACAGAGAAAATATACGGTAGGATCTAATGGTAAAAGTTTGTTTATTATTGCTTGTAAAGTAAATGTAGATTAATAAGAGTATAATAATGTCAAATAAATGTGGGTTAATAAAAGTATAATAATGAATAATATTAAAGTAACTTCGACAGAGAAAATGTACGGTAGGATCTAATGGTAAAAGTTTGTTTATTATTGCTTGTAATTGTAAAGTAAATGTAGATTGATAAAAGTATAATAATGTCAAATAAATGTGGGTTAATAAAAGTATAATAATGAATAATATTAAAGTAACTTCGACAGAGAAAGTATACGGTGGGATCTAATGGTAAAAGTTTATTCATTATTGCTTGTAATTGTAAAGTAAATGTAGGTTGATAAAAGTATAATAATGATATCTCTTCCGTCTTGCTAGAGTGACTGAAACATAATGAAAATATACAATAGAATCAAATACAATAAAGTTTGTTTGTAAATTACATACAATATTAATATCTGTAAATATATTTCTCTCTTCGATTATTACACAGCACGCCACTAAAAACTAAAATGGAAAAACTGTACGACGAATGTCTGTTATCATTTGCAATTACAAAGTAAACATAGGATAGCAAAGACACGACAATCGCATCTATAAATGTGTTTTTTCTCGTCGATCGTTATTCACCGGTGTAGAATCTACGCAAAAGTCTAAAATATTCAGTGGAAGAACAAACGCGAGTTTTTACGCGTCTGCAAGAAGTTGTCTGCAACGTAACATGGAAGAAATATGCAAAATACAGAGGTATAATGTTCAACGTGATCCACAGTTTCTAGCGAAACTTCTTTCGAGAGTATCAGTCTCCTCGTGTATTAAAATGGATCGAGTTGTTACAATTGCCCCTGTATTTGATCGTCGAAAGGTAATCATATTTATGAAAGGAAAACAAAAGGAAATGTATTCACTGCGTAATTACGATGGAGAAAAATCCGTATTGACCGTAGAGATGAGCACCACGGCCGCGAGGAGCTCGCGCGTTTACGTCGTTAATGACTATAAGTCAGCAAAACGGGCATGAAGCTAACAAACTGAATAATGAATACTGATCCGACGAGTCGCGAGGCGAAGGTTAACGTCGTTCGAGCAGATACGAGCAATAAACGAGCCTTCAAAGACAGATAAACGTAAGATATCCGTGCGTACTTCGAGCTAACGAATCTCGGGAATTTGTAATTGCAGAGTGCTGAGAGAGAGAGAGAGAGAGAGAGAGAGAGAGAGAGAGAGAGATTGGCTCTTCTGAGAGCCAGAAGAAAGTCGAAGTTGTTCAAGTAACAGCCAGGGTACTTGGCTTTTTTCTTCGTTCCAAGATCTCTTCTTTCTGCTTCACGAGGCTCTGTCTCTCACGTCGATTGAAAAAAAGCAAACGAAGTTTTCCTTCAATTAAGACGCTCCCCTCCCCTCCGCCCCCAAAACGATCGTCTTTCTCTTACGACGAGAAAATTATATTCTCGCCAGTGATTCGATTTTTAGCTGTTTCCCTTGAGCTAAGTTGATCTTCGTTTCGTTTTGTCAACGTTGATTGCGGTTCGCCCTTTCAAACTATAAATTATAATGATACATTTCGATCAAATCGAACGAACCGACAGTCAGTATTGTTGTTCAATTTTGCAGCGAGTAACAAACGACAGCAATAAAAAATTTTAAAGGTGCATGTCGAGGGTACGAAGTTGTATGTTGGAATTCTGTTTCGCCTCGTGCGTCCGTGAATTTGCATGAAAATCCACAGCCCCGATAATGGCTGTAATTCCGCGTAGTGGAACGGCTCTTTTCAATATTATTAATTTAAATCCGGTTTAATCCGCGAGTGTAGGTAATCACGCTGCCTAGACTAGAGCTGGATGACTCATCTCTTTGTCAAGCAGGAAACGAGAGGTCAGCTCTCTTCCTCCCTGCCCACTTTCATCCGTGGTGAACTGAGGTTCGTCGATTTCCGCGTCAATTTACTCGCTTTCAATTAGACAAAACAGCCACGAACGATCAATTAAAATTTAAACATCGCACCGCTCCGCAACGGACGGTTTAGCGTTACTATTCGCGATTAATTGCAGCGTGTCCGTAGAGAGACAAACGACCGAGTCAGACGGGGGAGTTTTTAGATTGGAAACGTGTACGACTGACTTGCCACAACCAATGTGGGTGTGTTCGCGATAAGCGTTCATTTTGTTTGAATGGTAACTGATATGATAAAGCCTCTATCGTCGTGTTGTATCGCTGGTTTTATCGGCGCGGTTGTTACACGTACGAAAAAAAATAAAAAAAGAAAAATAAAAAAATAAAAAAGATAAAATGAAGAAAAAAAGAAAGAGAACGAACGCGTTGAAAATGCAATTGATCGGGGGGGGGGGGGGGGGAATAATTTTGCCGCGTTAAATATTCCCGACATACAGATTTCACGTAACGCGATACATTATTGACAAAGAAGAAAATGAATCTGTGTTTAACGAATATTTATTCATTCATTTTTCATATTTATTTGTAACTTTTATGTGCGATACGTTTATTACGTAGAAAGTTGGATACCCAAACTCACAAGAATCTATATCTACGTGATTGCTGACCTCTGTCAAAGAGAAAATTAAATAACTCGGAATCTTGCTGTGATCACTTATGACCTCACTTGACAATAAGTACTTGAGGACTGATATAATACGAACGTTGGGAAAACCAAAGACGATGCATGTAATAATTTATCATAAACGTACCAGTGGACATGGAGTGATAACTTGTTAATCGTAATTTATATATAAATAAATCTATTATCGTATCTAAGCAAACATGACATTATCAACTATTTTAAAAAAAAAAATTTTCCATTACCGTAACGAAACGTTCGAGCGGCCAACCTACAACCACGGATCGACCTTCGCAGAAAAAGAAGGGAAAAACGAGAAAAATCACCGCGGCCATCCAATTATTATTTTTCCCGGCAGCCAATCGCGTCGATGGTCGGGAACACTGCGGAATATCAGTCAGTTTAACGAAAGTATGCCGTGTAATCGAGGGAGTAAGTATCGAAAAGCGAATCCGAGCGTATCGAACGGAGGAGTGGCTAGGTCGTTGAAAAAGAAAAGGGAAAAAGAGCAGTTGAATTACAGCGTTGAATCCGTATTTCTACGCAGAGCAGGTTCCCTCTGCCAAAAGCTACACTCTGCCCGTTTACGTCGTCGATACCGAGAAGCTTTTGAACCTAATGACTGTTTCTCTTTTCTCTGAAAGAGAGAGAGGAGAGTCAAGTCGGCGCAATTCCAGAAAAAACAAGGGAGATTCGCTGGTATCGAGACGCGACGTTAAAGTGGTCCATGACTCTCTCTCTCTCTCTCTCTTTCTCTTTCTTTCCGTGCTCTTTGTCCTCGTTCTCTCTTCGTTTCACCAGCTACAAGTAGAGATGGGATCGAGCACCTCGCAGGTTCGAACAACAGTCGTTTGGATAGGTATTCCCAGCGACACTTTTAAAATGTGTTCCTGTGGCTTCTCTGTTTCAGCAGTGAAAATCTAAAATCACTCCGTAAAATTCGAATTTTTTGAGATATTCGATATGCTCGAACTCTGCTCACACGAGCTTAATAGTTGGGAAAACTAGTTTGTTCTAACTTGATAGTTTATTCCTCGTCCACGTCCCTCCGTGTTGATATTTCTTACAGAACGTGTACGAAATCACAATGCTCAGAAAAGAATTGAATCATTTTATCTAATCATCGTCGATGTTGATCTTCTGTTTGACACCAAGGGACAAACTTTGGTGGAAAGGTGAGAGTCGCGTTGTAACATTACATTCGTATACAATGAAAGCCCAGGTTCAAATACAAAAGTTTATCCAGCCAGACACTGACCAAGATTTGATTCAAATGAATCGAATAGGATATATACTCGAATAAATGGAATTTTACTGTACCCGCGAAAATAGATAGATACCAGACTCGATTCCATTCCTAGCTGCGAGATCTCCATTCCACGGTGTTCCATTTCGGCCGCGAAACGCATCAGAGAAACCCGTGGTCGTCGTCTCGTCCAGGAATAACGACAGAACACACACACATACAAAGAGAGAGAGAGGGAGAGAGAGAGAGAGAGAGAGAGAGAGAGAATATGCGCGAACCCCGAAGCCATTGGCTGGCGTTAAACTCACGGAGTGGCCTCAGGGGAGGTCAATTGATCGTGACGTCACCGGCGCAACACAATAAAACATAATGGCTGAGCCAGCCTAAGCAAAACATGCGACCGGTTCGTGACCCGAACAAGACGTCCGTTCAGAACAGTCTGCCCACTTCTTCCGTTCCTTTGCTCGCGCCAGCGAACCTCTCCTTCGCCGATTCGATGTTCACACCACATGACAAACTTCTCGTTCATGCGAGATTATATCACTGACAGTTGATTTTAATCGTTTCTCGACTAGAAACGAATTTTTTTCCCCACCAAAGAAATTGTGGGTAATTGGAGTAGTAAAGTTGATTTGGATTTAGGTTTCAGCTTGCAAACTGAAGGGTGATACCTCAGGAAATGTAAAAATAAGGAGGAAAGGAGTTTTGAAAATTTACCGAGCGCGCTTCAGTTTGGGTGATGATGAATAATCGACAGAAGTGTACGTAAGAAATGTAAGAGCTTCGATTCGAGGCTTTGTATCGAAGAGAACGAGAATACTTTGAACGTATTTAGTAGTTCGCTTTCTGCAACACGGTGTGACTTGAAAGATACCTGTACATTCGTTTACTTTGTTTTATCAGCAGACTAAATTAATTCTGAACAAAGACGCAAGAATAGTTGGCAAATTTGAAATTAGAGTAGATAGTCGCAATTGACCGAATCTTTTCCTCTTATAGATGAACAACATTCTGGTTCTAGTCAGAGAGAGTTAAGAATATACTTGTCACACACAAGTGCTTGATACACTTTTGATACAAATTGAATTTTCTCGCCAACTTTTATACTCTATATTTTCGACTTGCGAAATGCATAACTTTTCTACGTTGTCACAGTCCAAATTTTAACACGCTAAAAGTCCCTAAACGAAAAAGAACCAAAGTCTAAACCACAAATGTCTGCCGCGGTGTTCTCACTTTCTCCGTCGAAAGAGAGAACGATGAAAATTGAATGCAAATGTCCAGCGACGAGGAGAGTAGACTTGGAAGAAGAAAGAAAGAAAGAAAGAAAGAAAGAAAGAAAGACGAGGGATTAACAGCACAAAGAGAATGGCCTGGTGATATAACCGCGTTCCACGAAACTCGATTATCATACAATGACGACGGTGCATGCCTCCGCGTTAATTACGCGATTAGACGACGTGGCTGGATTGAACGATTCCAAGAACCGGGCTGTCCATCTCGCCAGAACGATCACACAGCTGTCTGTGTCGGTTCCGAAAGGAATCCATTAACCGGGGCAAGTGAATGACACGTACGCGTGAAATGTTCGACGATAGGCACTCTGATCCATTCGAGAATCCTACGATACGTATATACGATTTGAAGTTTGGAAAGAATCCTGAATGTTGCATATTTCTTAATTCTCAAAACACAATGAAACTATCATGTCTGGACTTGAATTTAATTTAAATTTTTTCCCTATATTCTGATGTTCTATTAAAGAAAAAAATAGATAGGAAGAAACTTTCATTCACGTTCGTTCAATTGTACATTACATTCATTTCTCTCGTCGAGTTGTCAAGATTGATTTTTTTTTTTTTTTTTTTTTTTTCTTTCGAAGAACCAGTTTGATCACGAGGTATTCAGCGTGATCTTGAATTTTTTAAAACTGAGGAATGCAATCCTTCGTCGTATCGAAATTTAAAACAGGGAATATTAAGCAAATCAGCAGCGAGCAGCAAATTATGCAAAACGTCGTTCATAGTTCTCGCTATTTATCTTATAGTTTCGGCAAATACTTGAAGTTGATGTCTGCACTTCAGTACGTCGTTCCGGCGTCGTGTATTTCTGTTCAGACAATGCCGTGCAATTTTTATACAAAACGAAGGACGCGTGCGCATACCTATGTACGTATGAAGTTGTCGTGCGACTGAGCAAGTTACGTAAGTCGGTCTGTTGAACAGAACTGAACTTCGACTCGCTCAAGTCGAGCTTCTTTTGAATTCCGATGTCGCCGATGAAACTTTTGTCAACTTATCTTTCTAAACCATAATCTTCTCCCTGTCGAATTGAAGAACAGCGGTAAATTAAATTGACCTACTCTCGGACATGGACATTTCTTCTTTTTTTTTTAAGAAAAACGTGTCAAACCAACAGAAGGAGCGAATGGGGATGAATGATTTTTCGAGTACCAAGATTTCCATTCCAGTGAAGTGACAAGGAAAAAAGAAAGTAAAAGTAAAATTTCGAAACAAAATCTCAACGCGTGATTAGACTCACCTTATAATTTGAAAATGATGCTATTGTAATTGACAATATGGAATGATACCATTAGAAAAAGAAAAGAATTTCGAAACACTCGTGTTTGATGAAAAAAAAAAAAAAGAAAGACGCAGGGAATTGACAATCGAAAAAAGAAACAATCTCGCAGTGTTATTTACTCACCATACATATTTACGTGTATGTGACCCTCAGCACGGAACGGGAAACGATAAATTCCAGGACACCCCGTAGATCGATCGATGTCCCGGAGAGAGCTATTCGCAGGGGGTTAGGTCAGCCGTGCAGGTACGTAGCCGGGCCAGGCCACTACCCGGTTATGTACGCGTGTCGTCTCCTCTCCTCCTCTCTCGCTCCGTTCACGATCGCGGCCATAAAGCCCGCAGCTAATAACGATCGGCCGCTCGCCCGATTCTCCATTACCGTGCGATCAATTAAACTCGCCCTGCACACGAGTCTCGCGTGTCAAACGAAGCGCGGACAACGGATCCAACAAGGGCGACGAACTTTGAAATCGAAAACCGGCGCGCGTATATTTGCCGTTTGACGGCGATCCCCAGGTTTCGTTCGCGAAATTGTTGCGCGAATTTCTTTTTTATTTTTTTCTTTCTTTTTTTTTTTTTTTTTTTTTTTTGCTTTTTGGATTACGCGCGACGCGGTAACGCAGGTGAACTGGAAACTTCAAATATTTTCACGGGACGATGTTGATCGGAATTTTTCGAACTTTGTCCGCCGAAGGTTTTTTTTCCCCCGAATTTCTACAAACGTAGATCGCAGAACGGCAATTAGAGAACAATTCGCAATCGTGGTTGGAAATGTTCGCTTTCATTTTAGACAGAGCACAAGCGAGAGCTCTCATCTATACAGGTGTCATTTTGTTCTTCCCTTCGTACAAACCATTTTTACACGAAATTTTCGATCTTACATCTATTAAATAATAAAGATAAAAGCTTCAGACGATAATAGTTCAAAAACAAAGATAAAAGTTTCAAATCACGAACTTTTCATCGTCGAATAGAGTCACCAAAAAAAAAAAAAAAAATCTCTAACGTCGCCATAGGGACACCTCGTTGGCAGAAGATGGCGCGAAAAGTTGTTTAAAACTTTCGAAAAACCTCGTACAATTATCTCTTTATTACGATTTAGATCGTAAAGGGATCGAAAAGACGACGTTGCTCTGTTGAGCGTCAGCTGAGTAGCGAACGAATCATCCGTGATTATCGTACCGTAAAGACGTATCATCGCGCGAGAAAGGCAAGGATAATTTATCAACGGATCGGTCGGCGGGGAATCGCGATCGAAAGCTCGCGGCACGCGGCTCGATTTACAGCTAAACGCGCGTTTGTCAATGACACGTTGATGGGAACTGGCGATAACTCGTTCGGCCAGATGATTTACGGCCAGTGAACACGGTGGATTCTCTCTCGTTCTCTCTCTTCTGGCGTCACTTTTTCATTCGCAACGCGTTTTGCACCGTTCTGGCGCGGTGATTTCGGCGCGTAGATTCCGGAGTCGTCGTACCGTGACTGACCGGCCGTTGAAGTCGTTTTTACTGTTATGCTTTCAAGGCCGTTAACTCACGCCCACGGAGGAGTTCAGATCCGCGAGCAACGCTCCACGATGCAAGTCCGCTCCTTCATATACATGCGCATGTATTAATTCCATTATCAGTCGCGGGGACGACCGAGCATGCGTATATGCAAATCTTTGCGATAATTTTTTACACGGTCTTGCAAAAGCGTCGGTATACCACGCCTGTTCGCGTCCGTGAGAATGGAAATTGCAAGTACGTATGTACGTACATAAACTGAAGTTAATGTTTGTTAATGTTTTAAGCAAATTGAAGTTTGACAGCGCTTGAATCCGATGGCAGAGAGATTCTAAAAGCGGGGAAAAATTTTTCAGAATTTACATCCGAACTAATATATTGCGTTAGTTGTGTCATTCTGAGTTGTTCGTTTCTGGATCTAATCTTGTGTATTTGGTTAGCTGATCGACGACCCTTGTGTATTTTTGCTAACGTTTGTTACATATTATGTGATAGAGATTTTGCTTTAAACGTTGCAACTCTACTAAACGTGTGAAATATTAAGAATTTTAAACAACTTTTCACAATGTGTCCCGCAGACAACGTAAATTTGCGTGAATTTTCTCCACCATCTTTTAACAAACACTCTAACAAGGTCCAATTGCTCGTCTGCCTCGTCATTGAATTTTCTACCAATTCGTAATCATGAATATGTACATTTTAATTCACAATCTCGAAAATATAGATTCGCACGAGCCGGCAAAATAACAAACACTCGAAAATGCTCATTTTATCGTCCGAATTGTCCCCTCGTTCGTCATCGAGGAAAGAGTTTTCGTCGCGTTCATCGGCAGAATTCGAAAATGCAAATTCGAAATAAGATTATCAGCCATGGAAATTATCAAACGAGCGACAATATTGTCGCAGCGTATTGGCAAGCTGACTTAAATTTCATAATAACCAGTGTCAAAGCCATCGAGCTTCCCTCTATGTTCGACCATGTCGAGGGCTGTGCTCCTGACATTTTGTGTACACGCATTTCTCACACACACACACACACACACACACACGCACGCACTTTGGGTTCACTTCTCTCGATCAGGCTGGGTGCGCGAGTGGGTGCATAGGTGCATACTCTGTGGCTCGTGTAGGAGGTGGGGCATTCAAGCTTTATCGGTCGTAAACACGCGAGTAATTATCGTGGCCAGCCATCTTGGCCCGCAGACACGTCACATCCGGTCACTGACCATTCAATCGTTGCGATCCAAACTACGGCTAATAAATAATTCAGAAACAATGAGGGAAATCATCTCTCGCCTCCGCTGAAAAGTCCAGCTTGAGCGCTGAGCTGCGTGATTGTGTCAACTCGGCAGTGTCGATCAGTCGGACTTTTCGATCATTCCCGTGGACTTTAGCGATATTAATAACGATGATCGGGTAGCTTTGGGTAATTTTTAAATTACTAAATACAAACGAGTAAATTTGCAAATATGGTCGTTCGTTGATTTCGACCCACGAGATTTAGTACTGTTTAACCTTCTAAGGACGGGTTATTTAAATCGCCAGACAAAGTTTAATTTTACGTGTTTTCACACAAATTATTGTAGTTCCTATATTTTCAAAGTCAAATCAAATAAAGACTCAAGCTACTCAAAACAAAAAGAGAGAGACCGTGTCGATATATCGGACATTCGGCTTTCTCAGATATTACATAGGTGTCGATATATCGACGATATATATGACTTAGAAGATCAAATGACTTCAGGTGACACAAAGGGTTAAATTGAGAATTGGTAGAAATTTTTCTGATACACAGTCGCCTCGAGTCACGATTTTTAACACACGCGTTCCAACGATACTTTTCTGTGAGATTCCAAGGCCAAAACGGAGAGAGACGTTGACTCGGAAATAATTGAAATGGAATGATTTTTGTAATTTCCAGAAGTTTATATTCTGAAGGGAACATTCACGCATCCATCCTCTCGCTTACGACGAAGAAGATACTTATACGTATCTTTTTAGAGCACCTTTAAAATTAAAGTACAAATACACAGATCGCATTTGATTTAAGAATTCTTTCATTGATTAATTCTTTTTCCAACAGTTATTATTTCAATTCGTGAAAGTGACCGCAAAATTTATCACTGGCATTAAACTCGACGTCGCCGAATATAACGGAACGAGGGAAAGGTTGAATGAAATTTAATAGAACGCGAGGATTTAATTAAGTGGATCTGAGACAGAGAGGGTTAAGGCACGATGTGTCGCGCGGCTTTCAGGCGGCGGAAAATAAAAGGAAAACTCTGGTAGATGATTGGTGTTCACGGGAGGGAACCGTGAACCCTCGAGCGACTGCCCTTTCGGAAGGGTAGAGTTCAGAAAAACAACAGAGACTATATAGAGGAATCCTACGGCCGGAGAAGGGTGAGAGAAGCAACCCCTGCACCGATGAATATCGACTTGGCCAGACTTGCTTCTGCCTGGGGATCAGATTAGACACGACTGACCGAGTCTCGTGGCCATTTAAACGCTTTGTCAAAATCCGAACGTCATCGCCGCTGGCTGCGCTTCTGCTCCAGCGCTCCGAGAGAGAGTTATATACCCCCCACGTTAGCTTTGAGAATTGAGATGAATTTAGTCCGGCGGAATTACAAGTGGCGCACGTAGTACATATGTACGATGTAATGTAACGTTACGTAGTCAGGTCGTATCGCTCGTGAAGAAGCATTAACGGTAGAACTGCCGGCGGCTGAAGCAGAAAATTTCGAAATTTCAAGTCTTCAGAAATGATATTCAAATATATAAAATATATGAAATATTCAAATTACGACCATTTCGGTAATTGTAAATAGTAATTGAATAGCGCAGAAATTTACAGGGGAAAATTACTGAAATGAAAGTTAAACGAATCGCAAAGAGAATGTTTATATTTATAAATTGTGTGAGTCGACCAAGCGATAATACTTTATCGTTGTAATGACATATTGATATTAATTAATCAGATAATCGGCTTGAATGGAGGCTTGATTTATATACGAAGGAAGTCGAGGAAATAAAGTTTTAATACCTTGGCGTACGAGTGAAAAAGACAATATTTAATAGTACTGTTACAAACAAACATATACATATAATAAATATGCTATAAATATGCTGCAATATTATATATATGCTATATGCTATATTTGTAAGTCTCTAAATATTAATAAATATGCTATATTTATAAATACTATACTGTATCAACAATCTCTAAATATTGATAAATAGACATTTATTGATACGATAAAAGCACACAAGATTCACACACACATACGTATGATAATTTCTCGGTCTTCAGTAAGATTATCTACGCGCAACGAGAAGAAAGAACCAATTAAAAAAGTATAAAAATGAGAATAAGGTGTAACACAACGTAACAAATAATATAAATAAAGATGAAAGAAATCGTACAGAAACGTACGAATGGTAAAAAGATTCGTCTCTGCGACAGAGCGAAGACTCGTAAAACCTCGTCGATCGTCGAGAGGTGAATGAAACGGGAGAAAAGGAAACAGAAAGAGAGAGAAAGAGAGAGGCAACGAAAAGAAGCATCATCGGGGGAAAATGGTTTTCTCGAGAGTTGGCTCGCGGTCTCGTCTTGCGCGGTTATTTTCGGGCCGCTCTATTTCTGTTGGCGCTCCCTGCAACGCGCGCGCGTCGATGTTTGTTGATAAACTTATTTCGCGCGAAAGCGCGACGAGGAGGGGTGATGGCGATCTCGCGGGCAAAAGACAGCGAGAAACGACACCGGAGACCCGGGTACAAAAATAAAAAGGATTGGCCAACCGCCAGAGACCACCACCACCACCTCTTATATATTCTTCCGAGAGAAGAGTTTCTCGCAGGCCCCATGCCAAGCTCGCCACCTAATTTATCCGTAAAACGACTCGACGACCGATCGTCGAAGCTCTCGCTTTTCTTCCGCGCCCGATCAGAGTTGATCGACGCTTGTTTGTCTTGAAAAATCGACGAGAGATCAGCAGCTTCTCAACAGTTTTCGCCGAATTGCGCGCGAGCAGATACGAGAGTCTTGGAAAAATATTCGATTTCTCAAATTTCGCCGACAATCTGAAACGAACGCGCGTCTTTTCCATCGAAATACGCAGTTAAACGTGATTTGCACGACAGTAATCGAGATTTCGTGAATTTTCAATTTAACGTTATCAGACTGGCGAGTAGAGAGTTTTTTCTGGGGGAGGTGGGGAGAAGGGAGGGGTTGATTCGGTTATTTGTAGAATTCTATTGTCGAGGCTTCGCGTTGGACGACAGTGGTGACGTGTTTTCTCGAGTTCCTTCGTGTCGCGCGACTCATCGTTGAAAATTAAAGTGGCGTTGTTCGCGGATGAATCGATGATCGGCGCGGAGGCGAAGTAGGTCAATCCACGCGAGTTCGATTTCCTTCGCGTGCGTTTCAAGTGGCTCGTCGATCGTCAAGTTCGCGCGTAGATTTCTCCTGACCATTCGAATTGACCGTTGGTAAAATCACCAATGAAACTAAATTGACTTCGGTCCTTGACTCTTCGAGGGTTTAGCTCGTGATGGAGTATCGATAATTTCGCTGTAATTTCATTGAAGTTCAGACATTGAAAAAGATCAGTCGTTTCACTTTCCACTCGTTCTCGCGAATCGCCTGTACGGGAGAGTTAGCTTCTTGTCTGCGCGAGACAGTCGCAAGAAACAAAAGGACCAACGCGAAACGTCGGCCAAGAAAAGGAAGATGTTCCGTCGGTGTAGCTCGACGAGTTCGTCACGTGTTGCCCATACGGAATCGGTTCGTATTTTTTCAGACTCTCGTAACTCGTCAGCCTGCTCGTTGCTTGTCACGGGGTGTTTCTTCGTGGACGGGAGGAAACGCGTCGCCAAGCGATGGTCGACGAACCGAGCGATCAGTGATTCTCAATTCCCACGCTGCGATTCCAATTTTTCCATCGACGTGTCATTTTCGACTATGCATCGAGCTATGAAACTCAGTGAAAAGTGCCATTAAAACGTAATTAACTGCAGCGAAATTCTGCCGGCTCGAGGCAAATTTCACTCGAACGCGAACTCTCTGGAATTAAATTAGTAATTGCTGGTTCGCGAGTTCTCTGCTTGTAATTGTCAGTGTTTGGCTAGTATTTAGCGATAGCCAATGGCCACGCCGAGAGAATTATATCATCGGAAAATTTTTTCCTCCTTACGCGGTTTATCTTCGTCGTGCGAACGTAACTTGCGTTACGCAACCCACGCGGTTGGGTAATCATTAACTGCGAACGATATTCTCTCCCGTTTCCAATTGGATTTCGTGATTATACCCGTGCAATTCCCCCCCCCCTCCCCCTCTCCCGCCATTCCCCGCATGTTCTCACCGTACTTTCGTTCTTTTTCGCTAACGCGCACTTCCCTTCAACGCGTTCACCACCACCGTGAAACGTTCTTTCTGTCCGTGAGAATGCTCAACTTTCACGCAAAATATTACATTACAATTTTATTTCACGATCGACATAGACAACTGCAATTTACAATACGATATAGACAGTATATATAAAGTGCAACGTTGTATAGTGTGTAATATGTACAGTGTACAATGTATATAATGCATATGTATCATTATTTAATTATGTAATTGAATATTACATAACATGTGTGTTATACGGTATAAGCGTACAAGTATAATATTATAATATTAATATACAGTGTTATAATATAATGTGCAAGTGCAATATACTATACAATGTTGTACAGTGTATACAATATTACGATACGATACAATGTATCTATAATATAATATGATACAGTGTACAATATATGATGTAATTAGGTATCATATTATATTGTACATTCTAATTTTATAATGTAACACGCATACAATCTTGATGCATAGATACATATACATATGTAGAATATATAATATATAAAATTTCATTATATTTTTGTATTTCATCTAATTGCTTGTCGCTTGACTCTTTCGAATTTCATTGCGAGTTGTCGCATGGTCGGAAGGAAAAAACGTAAAAAACAAAATATCGACGGAATGCTCGCTCGCGATTGGTTAATCGTCCGTCAAAACGTGGAAAATGAAATCTGGCTGGTACTGTCGCCGGTGAAATATCGCCTGCGGGCCTTTGCTTTTTACCTGGGAAAAAGATTGCACGTGAACGAGAAATCCCGGAGACGAAAAAGGGGGAAAAATCCAAAATGCAAATAAAATCTTTCACCGTACGCGAAAATTCATATCCTGTCTGAATACGTCGTATTTTTTTCGTCCGAGCACCACCGAGAATCATCCAACGTATAATTTCGTAACTTTCGATATATATACGTAGGCATGTATATGTATATATACACACAAACACACACACACACACACAAAAGCTCTGAAATTTCTCTCGCTTTCAGCTGAAAATTCGCTGCCTCCGCGTTCGTTTTACTTTTCTCTATCATCATACGTTCGAATTAACCGCGAAATGGTTCGTCAGTGTCTTGGATTCAATCGCCCGGTCATTTTTCATCGCCTCGCATTTATGGACGAAATATCGTGGAATGTTCATCAGTTTCGTTTTTGAACGTATAACAATTTGTTGTAAATATATTTAGATAATAGTTTATAATTGTTATATTCAGGGTAGAAATAATTGTATAATTATAAATCTAGTAAATTGTTTGTATAATCTTGTTTTTATTATATATTAAATTATTGTATAAATTTATATATATATATATTATATATAATAATTTATATTTTTTATATATATAAGATAGAATAATTATATAATTATATATATATGTATAATTTTATTTAATATATATATATAAATAATTTAATATTTTATTTTATTATATATATAATTGTGTACCGTCGTTCGACGCCTGATTTCTTGTTAGATTGTCCGCGACTTCTCGAACGATATTTCAATTTATTATTGAAGTTTGGCGAATGTTGGATTCGTTCTGGGCAGAATGAGATTCATTTCAGTCGTTCGTCTCCCTCCCGGGGAAATGTCCTAGACACCACGAGCAAATTCCAACTGCAAACCGGCGCAAACAGATTCAGTTTGGAACGTGGAAACCCTCCCCCGTTGGAATCACAGCAAATATCAGTCTCGCTCGAGCGTATCGCGTATTCGATTAGAAATTACGGGTTTCGGGTCTCGCTTTGAGGTCGCGTCGAATTTCGTTGACCTGGTTTGAGGCGCGTCGAAACGGACGCAAACAAGGCGTGCGTTTGAACTCTGCGTCGCTGATCGATCGGAAACTTGAAATCGACGCCGAAATTTTCACGGTTTTCACGCCTCGTCCTTTCGCCAGACGTTCAATTGCATTTGTATTGTGCGAATTTGATGGACAAGGTGATTCTCCGAATCACGACTGCAGATCTCGAGGAAAGATTGTGAATCAGTTGTGAGTTCGATATTCTCTTGAAAAAACGAGTGACGAGAATTTTCTTATATCAAGATCTAAGTATTATAAAATCTATTAGAATGTTATGAGATCTACTGTATATAAAATAGAATAGACTGTGTTATAGATATAATAGTACAATACTCTGTATTATAGAATCTTATATAGAATATATAGTAAATTCTCGAAGAATGCAATTGTGAAACACAACTGCCAGAAAGGACGTATCAAAATAATTGAAAACTGTTGTATCTCACAAATAAAAATCCAACACATTTCAACACAACGCACAATATCCTAGTAACTCTCTTAACTAAGCCAATATGTGAATCATCTCATCTCGACTCCGTTTTCTGCAATGTTCCGTATTTTCCTCGCAAGTTGGTTCGTCACGTTTGGAATATCGAAAACGAGTAGATCCAGAGATAAACCAGAAACGAACTGACGCTCGCAGTTTCGTAGCATGAATCACGCGTGAAATCACTCCACCCTTTCTTTCGATTCGTTCTCGTTGACCTCTTGCGCTGGAACGGCACGCCACGCACGTCGAGAACATTTTGCCCCCAAAATTGTACCACTTTATACTCAGTTTTAAGTATATTTAAGTAAAACAAGTAATAAATTCATTGCTTCTCAATCATTTCTATCCAAGTGATATCCTGCCGACCGAGGTCAAAAGGAGAACGACGGTTTCGTTGTGTACGGTTTGGTCGCTCGTTACGGTCCGCAATCCGTTGCCAGCGCGCAAGTTTGTTGCCCGTCTGGCCCCTCGTGTCCTGAGAATAATAGTTTGCGAAACGACAGAAAAAAAGACAGAAAGAGAGAGAGAGGAGGTGAGTTAAAATGTAAAGCAAAGTACGTCGGCGCTGTTCAATTACGCAGAGCGTAATGCCGGCGGACCTCGACAGGAGGACAAACCGCAGTCGCTAGGAGACGCGGAACGTCGAGTTTGCGAATGCAGCCATCCAACGTTACATGCACATGCGTGTCCCCCATGTATTCCCGGTACATAGAGGTCTGCGCATCGGATAAACGCACCCCATGTATGCAACGCCGTTGCCCGCTCGAGTGCACCTCTCCCCCTCCGGGTAATAACAGTAAATCCTTGGTAATAAATCCCTCTGCCCTGTCTCCTCCCTTCGAGCTCTCCCCCTTCCCCCCCTCTCTCTCTCTCCCTCTCTCTGTCTGTTTCCTCCTTCTCTTCATCTCCTGTTCTCCGCGCGGAGCAGAATTTCACGAGTCATCGACACGCTTTTGCGAAAAATTGGGTCAATATCGCACGTTCGAAAGTTGTTGCCTCGGCTGAAAGCGCTCGCGGAGTTCAATTATTTATATTTACTTTCCATCTCGCGTGAATTCGTGAAATCATCGAGGCGTCCGTGAGTGAGGAGTCATTGTCTCACGCGGCGAGGGAGGGGCAGAGAATGAACTGAATTCGCTCTTTCACTCGCACGACGGCGCTGACGTGAATTGCCATCGAGAAGCAGATCGTTGAAATTGTAGATTATAAATTATCGAAGTATCGCGCCTCGTTGTTCACCAAGTTTTTTCGTTCCTTTTCATCCACGTGTGGACTGGCAGATTTTCCTCTGTCCTCGAACTTAGTCGCGTGCAATTAAATGAAATTTTTTCCTTGACACACGCTCGTGAAATCAACGAACAAGCTCATCCTTCGCCTGATTCGCTGCAAATTTTTTTTCAGACGAGATTTCAATCGACAGTGGAACTATACCAAAAGTTTGTCAAAACCACCTAATCTAATTTTTGTTAGAAATTTGATAAACGAAATAACGTATTTTCAACAGTTTAAATGATTTTTCGAAAATGAAAGCTTGTGCAGTTTGTCATATTGCATCATAAAGTTTCACCCTTCCCACTTTTCTTCTATTTCAATGTTTCTGATGGAGTTTTTATACTTCATCGTTAAGTTAAATTCTTTTTCAACTAATCTGTAACTGAACAATTTAATGCTCAACAATTGAGCGCGACTGTCAAATCATTTTTGCCAACTCTTGTCGTATCAAAATTCTAGTCGGTCCAGAATTATATATATATCGTATTTCATCTTACTGACGCTATCTCGTGATCGTTTCCGTCCTTTCGTTAGACTCAAACATACGATTTGTTCGTAGGGGACCAAGAGCCAATTCCTCGGATTTGGCAAGATTTGAACAGTATCGAGGATACTACGAACCCTCGATCGGGGTCAAGGAGATGAAAGCTGCGAAGCGTTGTGGATACAAGGGATTGAGATAGCGAATTGTTTGTTTAGCGAATTAGTAGATCGTTTTCTGAGTACATACGTACGTAGATCACTTCCTAGATGATCGTCGACTGACGCTTTTTCTTTTCTTTTTCTTTTTTTCAAGCGAACGATTTCGTTCAAACGATCACTCTAGAAATCTTCTGGATGAAAATGTTTTAGCTTGCAAGTGCAGATTTCGAACGTACGAATCCGCGTGTGTAAAGATAAGCATTTTTACGAGTTAATATTTGAAACGTAGACACGTCTTTCATTCCTGACATATGTATATTTTATAGTTTCTCACATTTTTGCGGAATGTTTCAACCCTTGACCTGCAAACTGTGTTGTTCAAAATTAAAATTAAAAGACCACGGCGATATTCGCTCGATTATAATTTACAAATGCAATTGTATGAATTATTGAAATTATTAAATTATACAAACTATCAGATTATCCAACGATATAAATTCGATTAAATCATCTGCTATATTATGCAATCGTAACGTCAGTTACAACTGTAAATTGCAAATTATATTGTGCAAATCGTACGTAGGCGATTTTTTTCTCGAACAGTCAGTAATATCGTTGCTTCAGTTTATCGATATCGTCGACGAAACTTCACCGTTAAATTACAGCAGTAATATCGAAAATTTTCCAAACAGTACTAATATAATACCTAATATATCTGTGTTCTGTGTTTGACGAGTCCAAGTGCCTGCTCACTTTTAAAAACAGAGCCACACAGCCAACAGGTTAATGGCCGTTGAATTAATCGCGGTACACGCGTCTCGGACGGATTAGCGAGTCTCCTCCCGTAATTGCTAAAACGTGATGCAACGCCGAATCGATCGACCTTAATCGGCAAGGATGAACAAGGGTGTACGAGCAACCTTCCACTTATCGCGTAAACACGACCGCTCGCGATCGATAACTGTGATTATACCTTCGATGACATGAATTGCGAGCAGTTCTCGGAGAGAGGGAAAGAGAGGGAGAGGGGTGGACCCGCGATGAATATATAAGCGCGAAGTAACAACGTACTTTCTCATTAATAGATCGTCGAGTACGTTTTATGCGTTCGTTGGAAATGTCGTCGCTCGCCTGAATGCGTAGCAAAAAAACACATGTGCTGAAAATGCGCCTGGGTCTCGTTTCACTCGTCACACAACCTTTTCATTTGTCATTACACATTTATACGCGTTCCATTTCAATATATCGCTTCGTTTTGATGCGAGAACGGTTTGGAAAACGCGTGAGAGTGAAGTGGCGCGAATGGTTGTGGATGTTCACGCGACGCGGAAATATCTATATACTCGACGCACGTGCAATTATGTCGATTTGAATCGCACTGCCGCCGTTTCGTTAAACTTACTTTCGTTTTTTAACTCCTAATTTTTCGTTGCGCTGCCAACTATGGTTCGCGCGGACCATAACGAGTGACCGAATACCGTATACAATAATTCGTCGCTTTCTTCTTCTTTCGAGCTCGTCGGTACGACAGTCATTCGTTCTGACGTTCAAATATACTCGAAACTGAGAAAACGTGGCAAAATTTGGAACGAAAGAATTGTCGACGTGCGTGGCTGGTCATTCCAGCGCAAGAGGTTAAAGGAGAAATGATCAAAACCGCCAATTATAAGATTTAATTACGAGACACGCGATTCACTTAACAGAATGACTGAGAGTTTAATTATAACCGAAGCTGAACGTTAACTGAACGTCACACGAACGATGTAGGATCGTCGACTGACCAAGCGTTCAATTATTGTTTCAGAGAAGAACTCGGCGCGCAACAGTCGAAGAAGACGCGTGAGCGAGGGGGCGAGT
>JAWNGG020000388.1:0-45000 GCA_036937485.2 Tetragonisca angustula | reverse complement strand
ACGTGAAATTTTCGAAGGTAGTTCCAGAGAGGAATGAAAATTCAGAAAATTCGAGAATATTACAAACTGCGGGTTTTTGTTCAAGTTTCGTGTACTTTCGACATACACAGTTGAAAAGTATCACGTTGTAAACACTGTGTCGTGTACACAAGTGCAAAAATTTCCTACACAATAAGCAAAAAAATTCGCAGTCCATGGAGAGACTTTCATATCTCAGTCTACACTCTGCTGGTAGAACGTGCACTGATCGATCGAATCGGTTAAATTTCCCCGCCGCGGCCGTGACGATCGAACTTCGCTGTTTAAATTTCGCCTCGCTTCGTTCCACCCTCTAAAACCACTGAAGTGTCTCGTCCCACTTGGAACTTTCGTACGCAACCTTCCAATAAATCGGCGAACTCGTTGCAAACAATTTTCGAACTCGAACGCCTCGCCCCGTGTCCAATCCAACGACGACGACGACACCGTGACGAGGTAATTTTTCGACTCGCTTGGCTCGGTTTCAGCAGTTTTTGCACCTTGCGTGCATTCCGCTCGGTCAGGAAACGCGAAACCCCATCGTGGAAGAGAGCGCGAACGTCTCTCGGAGGGCAGCTGCGTTTTCTCGTCGCCTCGGCCTTTCGAGAGACCCGTTCTTTGTTCGCTCCTTCTCTCGCGTGACTGCAAGAAGAGAGAGGTGACGAAAAACAGTGGCCGGTGGAAAGGTGGACGGGACGTGGCGGCGCGTTTTCTACGTTTCCGGGACGGCAGCTGCTGCGACACGCTGCCAACTTCCGGTTACGGTGATCGCGATAGTGAACTCGTTACCGATTCGAACCCGTTTTCTCTCTCTCTCTCTCTCTCTCTCTCTCGAGGTCTGGTTTCGACGGCGACCAACGACCGAAATTCCTCCGCCTTCGGGTATAAATAAAGCGAACCCAGATCGAGAGTGTCGGTGAACTTTGCTCTATCGAAGTCGAACGCGTTCGTGATGACGGTTTCTCCTCGAACATTGTCGATAATTTGCAATAATTTCATCGAAAGCATTGCATTCGTCAAGCTTCAGTTTGAAGAATTGAAATTGAAAGCTTTCTCTTTCAAATATGAAAATATGACTACGAGTGGTAGTACTCGATGTTATAACTCAAGAACAGAGAGTGTGTGTGTGTATGTGTGTGTTTGTGTAGGTTTCACTTAGCGATGAAATTTCATTATTCTTATTTTTCGTCGTTTGTTATTCTGTTGTATTAGATTTTGATAAATGGCATCGATTTGAAGCAGAATACACAACGAACTGGGAATACATTACTTTTCGCACATACGTATATTGAATTGGATCCTTGAAGAAGGATTTCCATAAAAATGTCAAGATTTATTTACACGCGGAGTATGAAAATTCGTACGAACGTTCGTTCCATTACCACTGCCAGTTTTACGTTCACGATTGACAAATGCAGGACTCAAAAGTGACGTTTTTTAAGTGAAAAAATATATTCTGCAAATCTTGTGATCGATGCAATTCTTAAGTCATCGTCCTCGATCGACTGCAATATAATATATATACACTAACAAAATAACTCTTCAACTATTTTAAGACATTTCTTCTCGAGTTATTATTTCCCAAAATTCTGTTTACCACGCGCAGGCACGTGTTCTTCAAAAAGCGGAGCGTCTCTCGGAGGAAGAAACGAGAAGCTTACCGAGATCGCACGTTTTTCCGCGACATTGGTATTGAACAGCGCCTCTCCGTTCGTTTGTTAGTTCGTTCCTGATAGCTCCTCGACGAAAATAAACCAATCTTCGAGTACATACCGCAGATCGCTTTCCGCCTATTCCGTTTATTTACGATCGGCGAAAGCACCAAATAATCCCGCGAAACTGTGGACGATGCGTGACGTGTGAGAATGTTGCTTTTCTCTTGGAGGATCGCTGTCGCGTAAATTTTCGTTTTATCGAGAGTGACGAAATCGTGTCCTCGTCGCTCGAATAGATTAGCCTAGGTAGGCCTGATAAATTCTAATAGCTTTCGACTCGAATTTCAGCTCGCACGATTGGTCACAAAAGTTGATCTCTGATCTTAGAACGAAAGAATCACACTTGTATTTACATCTAGCTTCCGTTTCGTCCCTTTGTTCCATATCGATAGAATAATATTGTAAATGTATTTTAATTCGTCACTTTTAGCTTCTCCTCAATTACGTTCAATTTATTTTCCATATTTTTATCACAGCCCACAAGAATGTTTGTTTTCTTTCGGAGTTTTTGAAGTACGTTTTATTGTTAACTGTTCGATCGATTTTGTTTTCAAATGCATCGGAATAATGACGTTTTGTCGTAAAATTATATATACTAAAAATATCTGTCGAAATTAAATACATAATAGAATTTTCAGTTCAGAAGTTTGGCCTGCTACCTTTTTCTTAGATGAAATAAATCTTTTCGTACATTTCCTTGGAAATAAGAGATATAAATATTGTACGTTTTACTTCCAAATATAATTAATTGAGAAAGTTGATCAAGCTTTGCGACCAACTCCAAAACTCGACGAATTATTCTTCTGTATTGCAGAAGCTAATTCTTCCAAGGTAACGAATTTAAATAAATGAATTTGATAAAAATAAGACAAAATTGTACGAGCAAATAATCGCACATTGGCGAATCTGCGTTTACCACGAACCGTCTGCGTCGGCAAGTGGCTTTCGTGCACACTCTCGTGAATTCACCCTGTGCACCGTCCTTGGATAATTTTTCTCGGCGAGATCGCTATAGACGGTTCGCACGAGGTCCTAGATCCCAGCCAGGGATTGCCAGCTACGTATCGTATCGCCTGTGTCACGCGAGATCTTCATTAGCTCGGGGCGAAAGATATTCGTGCCGGCGGTTGCGGAACGCACCCCTCTCCGATAGTTTCGTTAGTTTTCGTGCATCGCGGAGCACCACTCAGCACGAAACACACCTCTTCTGCAACGATCTTTATCGCCAGGAGACGACGCCGACACGAGCGGTAACTTAGACTTTGGCTTAGCAGCGAGCGTGAAATCCAGCCGAGATTCCTGAGAAAGACGTTGTCGCGCGATTAGTCACTGGGGAGAGTTAACTTGGGCTGGTGTCTATCGGGGTGGTTCTCCCCGCGAGGAAGATTCAATGGAGACTCGCTCCACTTTCGTTTCTCTGTTCCCACGTGACGTCTCTTCTCACCCTTTTTGAACAAATACAGATATATTTATCTATCTGCTTATTATATAGTTATATCATATTATATTACCTAGTTCATCAAAAACTACATTATTGACATCACTTACTTTCAACATTTAATTTAATTGCACTATAAAATTTGCAAAATTTGAAATTGCACTATAAAATTTGCAAAATTTAATTTAATTAAA
The DNA here is from genome assembly GCA_036937485.2 of Tetragonisca angustula. Classification (NCBI taxonomy): domain Eukaryota; kingdom Metazoa; phylum Arthropoda; class Insecta; order Hymenoptera; family Apidae; genus Tetragonisca; species Tetragonisca angustula. The sequence goes on along the minus strand of JAWNGG020000388.1, from coordinate 41,635 downwards.
TTGCACTATAAATGGCGAAATATTGTATTTCTTGGTGACAGTCTTTCCAAAAATCCTCCCATCCCGATTCCTCGTTAATACTTCGTGCATTTTCCCCATCAACAACTCGAATCGTCAATATTAATCACAAATTATATTTCCCACAATGTTCCAAACCATGATCATTTTCTAAACGATACCACGGAATATAAATGTGCTCGAGCAACAAGCGAATGTTTAACGTTTCGTCACGTCACGATCCTGAGTTTGATCTTAACAAACTGTGTCCGCAATTATCAGGATAATTCGAAGAGAAAAACGCGAAACACAAAAATACAAAAGCAAAACGTTTGAAACTCAAAACTGGCACCACGATCGAACCAATCACTGGCCACCTCGATCTAACAAACTGCGATAAGACATCGCGTCCTACGTTCAGTTTCGCCTTCCTCTTCTTCTTCTTCTCTCTTTTTTTCTCTCTCTCTCTCTCCACAGCGCAGCGCATAACCTCGCTGTTATTCTGCTCCAGATACGAGACGATTACGTGGCTCGGTTCGGTGTAACGAGCGCGATTTAACGCTTATGCAACTTCGTCTCTTTCTTCTTCTTCCTCCTCCTCCTCCTCCCTCTGAAACCTTTCCGCCAGGCAGAAACGAGAGGCAATCGAGCGGCGACAGAAAACTGGCATTTGGGCACAAGGTCAGACAACTTCCACCGTTGCTGCTCGCTCACCATTTTTTTATCATTCTTCGTTCGCGACGTGTACATCTTCTTCTTCTTCTTCTTCTTCTTCTACTTCTACTTCTTCTTCCTCCGTTTGTTCTTGCGCGTGTGACGCGAAAGGCCTCGTCTGAGAGACCGTTCGTTCGATTCTTTGGAAGCGGTACGCGGTGGGGAGAAAGGACGCGATGGAATGCTCGCCAGGAAGCTATAAAAATACGCAGACCGAGCCGGAGTGGCAAGAAAAGACCACCAGGTCTGGTTCTTCTCCCTCGTGTAACTCACCGGTGGCGCACCAGTCTCGTCAAAGATCGCATTTGCATAGAAATATGGTCTCGCTATAGTCACTGGTGGTCGTTGGTAGTTTTTCTTAAATTGTCCCCTCCCACCTCTCCCTGCCTTTTCTCTTTCTCTTTTTCAGTCGCCGCGCTCGTTCAGTGGAACGGGTTTCTCGTTTGGCCACCTTGAAACACGTCGCCCCCGTTCACGCTTCCTCGCGCGAAACGTCGATCGTTTGATCCTTCGATGTCTCTCGCTTTGGCCTCTAATAGACATCAGGCCGAAATAGAGTCCAATCTATATCGAGGGGGTAATCCGACTCGTTAACGTTGAAAACAGCTGGCAGTCGGTTTCTCGAAGGCTCGAAGGAATTATTACGGTTGAATCTGTCGAATCTCGAAATTTTCAAGGCTTGTCGAGACCATTTCTAGACTGCGATTGAAAGTGTCTCGTCGTTCTAGTCTAGGCAGTCGGATTTTCCAGATTTTAAGTCAATTTCAGACCTGTCCGAACACTCTCTGAATTTGTCGGAATTCGACACAGATTGCCCGTCGCCTAACGCGTAATTGCAAGTTCAGAGAAAGGAGTGATGCAGGATGAGAAAAAATAAAGAGAGAGAGAAGAGGGGATATTTTGCACGCGTGTGCGTGACCAGCGTGCAAATGGTGCACGTTGATGGACGTGTGCCACGTGAACCGCATAACGACTGGTGATCATTGTCTGCGTTTCGCCCACATGGCCTTTGAACGCGTCCCCACCCCGTAAGCGAGACGATAACGCGATGACCTCGAGATAAATTGCTCGTCCGCGATGTTCAATGGCATCGCCGAGTGCCTGTACCAACGAAAGAAGAAAGTCTGCGCGTGATGGATACCAATTGGTTGCGTAATGAACTCATTCGAATCGTCAAAGAGGCGAAAAGGACGTGGTCGCGGCGGGACCACGTTCAACGAACGCGCGCCATTTTCTCTCACCACGAGCCTTTTCGTTCTTTCGCCCGCTGTCTCTCCTCTAATTTCGTTTCGTTGGTCACCTATTACCTCGTTTAATTGTAACGTGCAGATCTTGTGATCTTTGATCAGTCGTTCGATTCCACGTAAGATTCAAACAATTTTATGGCTCTTTGCCATTTTAACTCTTAATTCGTGATATTGATGTTGACGAACGTTTCTTTGTTCGTTGTTAATTCCTTGCATTTTTAAGTTTCGTACTCTTTTTTTTTTTTTCTTTTTTGATATGTTGGCAGATACTTTACGAAATTTTCAGTGTTCTCTTTTTCAAGCACACATTTCATTCTAAAATTACAACAAGAAAGATGTACTTGAATCATTTACAGAGTCTTCGGTTGTATAATTATTATCGTAGTATTAACTGTGTTGAGATTCGTTTAAATTGTATCGCAGTAATATTTATGCACGGCAGTGTATGTTCTATAATTTTTTTCAACTTTAAATTTCCGTATTTCGTAACAATGCAGATCAAGCTTAACGTGGTATTTATAATGGTACTCAAAATCCGACATAGTGTTGCACAAATTCATCTGCCATCTTCCATCATTTGCAATCATTTTATCCCTCACACGACGTCAATGTAGAATGAATATTCGTATCAATATTCGTCGCACATTAAAGTAATACGAGCGTTAATAATACAAAATGGCACTCTCAAGTACCATCGAAATATAAAACGTCCAGTTTCCAACGATGTTCGAGTTTGTTTGAATTTTTTCGCCGTTCCCATTGAACTCGCTGCCGGATTATAACGTCGTGAAAGCGAACGACGTCCAACGACTATTTTCGCGCGGAATGGCGGAAATAGCCGGGCGTTTGCTGCCCTATCCGATACCGTTTGCTAGTTTTGCCACGAGGAACACGCGCGCGGAAATTTAGATTTGTCTTTGTTTTTCTCTTCTTTCTCTCTCTCTTTCTTTTTTCTTACGACCACGCTATTTTTGCACCCAACGGCCAACGCGAGAATTTTCTGCGTCGAACAATGCTTATTGACGTTATCTGGAACGCGTATCTGCTCTCGTAGACCTTTCATGAGCGAAACGTAACGTACGTACGTTTCCTCCTGGTAGCAGTTGCGCGCTAACAAACGTCTTTTTCATCGAGCGGCAACCGCATACTTACCTGGCAAAAACATCTCGCTATGCGGGTCTCGTCTCATCGTCGCTCAACAAACGGCTATTAATTAAATTACTCAACTCCGGCTATTTATCATTGCCGAGAACTCTAGTTAGCAAACAGCGTGCTTCATTCCTCTTAATGAAAGAATGGGAGAACCGTGCGTGGAATAAGAATGAATCTTTTTTTTTTTTATTTCTTTTTTCTTCCGTTTCTTTGCGGAAACGCGGTGTTCTTTTAACAGTTGCAGTTAGAGCAATTGAGCAAGTGGTATAATTTGAAAGTGAATCGTGCTTCGCTCTACGTGATGATTGATAAACTTCTCACTCTGGGTAAATCTACTATTTATGTAGGAACAATTTTCACATTAGAGAGTAAATGAATCTTGCACTGATAGTTTTTGGGTGTTTTTGAAAATTTTCAGACGCGACAAACGCAACACATTTCCCGCAAGTTTTACAATTATAATATAACTTGTGTATAGAATTAATTAGGTTCCAAGAGAATTCTTAAGCAGATCACTTTCTGTAATTTTAAATTGGCAGTTGCTCGTTATTAAATTGAATATAAAAATTCTACTAAATTACGGATCAGTCCAAAATACTGCTAACTATCCAAGGAAAGATATTCGACAGAAATTATACAAAAAAAAAGAGAAGGAAAATACTGAACGAAAATGATTTCGAAAAAGACATTTTGCGAATAGCTTAATAGATTGAACACCGAAAGGGAAAAGAGGAAATTTAGCAGTGTAACCGATTCTGAAGGTTTCGTTCAGCTCTATTGAGTCCTATCTCTCTCTCTCTCTCTCTCTCTCTCTCTCTCTCTCTCTCTCTCTCTCTCTCTCTCTCTCCTGCCATCGTCGACAGAAAAATCAGCGTTGCGCCAATGACTTCCTATTTCCTCCTACGTGGGCTTTATTCGGGTCAGTGACTTAACGAGCGGAATCCAGCCTCGAGACCGTATTCTCGGCACGAAATCGTGTACACAAATAGCCACGGTCGTATAATAATGCGCGAGATATATAGCCGGCTCGGCTATAATTGAAGCGACGTGTTCTGGTAGAAACGCTCGGATCAGACATAAATATTTGATCCTGAAACGGTTTGCGCCTGGTTTCTACGGCGCGCTGCGAAGCGTACGACAGCACCCCGATTAACAATTCCCCAACGCGTCTCTCACCTGCTACAATTTTAATTAACCATCTATCCGGACTAATTAATCGAGAACTTTGCTACACGCTGCATTAAATGCGAAACCGGTTCTCGTTCTGAAAGGCAGAGGCAAGATTCGTACGTGCGAACGGCGAAACGAAAAGTGAAAATGTCCGGACGTTTATGAATTGTGGATGATTAAATGTTGCAATAAGGCGAGGTGTTACGACTCGTTACGGTTGTATCGAGCAAACATGTAAAATAAATTTACACGTGTGCGTGTAATGAAAATTACAAGATATACATTTTCCGACATTTTGCATCTTAATTAACTTGTATTGAATTTGTTTGGAAATTCAATCGTTAACTGTATAGTAAGTTTCGTGAGTGTTTGCTTCGATTTTTATTTATGTATTTCGGTAAACTTGTCTTACTTTAAATTTGAAAGATCGGTCCATTGCGTCGTTATAAACGATAGGATTTCCTACAAGCGTCAGACACATGCGCGTCAGACGTCTGCGCACGAACATTTGAAAATCGCGGAATGAATATGCATCGTCCAGCCGAACTGAAAAATGACGCTAGCGTTTATTAAAAAAAATTCCATCTTTAGCTTTCTTCTTCTCCAAAACTCTTGTACTCCTCTTCGTCCAAAATCTCATGCAATCGTGTATCGCCACGCCGATTCCTGCTTTATCTCCTCGTCCATCTCGCACATTGGAACACTCCATTTGCCAACTTATTGACTCCCTGTTCGTAATCCCAGCCGCGTGCTATATTCCCAACAATGAACCATCGCTTTCGAGCAAAAACAAATCCGAAAGCTCGCACGGAGCGAGAGTTCTCGGCCGGAGTAACGACCTAACCTATACGCCGCGTAAGGAAAACGAAGCGTCCGCTTCTAATTCGAGAAACCACTAGAAGATGAGCGCAACTACGAACCCTTTGCGTCGTCACGGATAGGGAACAGAGAGAGAGAGAGAGAGAGAGAGAGAGAGAGAGAGAGAGAAGAGGGCTAGGTCGAGGCTTTTCACGAGTGGAAGAACGCGCAACGAGATTTGCGTGGCCGAGAGCCATAAAACGCGTCACGCACACGTGATGCACGCCGCGCTTGTTCCCTGCTCGCGTTGTTCCCGTCGTGTTCACCTCGTCTGTGTGTTCGCGCGCGCGTGTGTGCGTGTTCCTCTCTCCGAGTGGCTGAAGTGGCGAGCCCATTAGCGTGGATCATAAAGGTCCTCAACCCAGTGAGTCACCGCGGGTCAATAATTACTGGCAAGGGCCGCGCGATGCTCCGTGTCGCTTCCCTCCGCGGAGCACGTCTCTCTTCAGCTCGGTGCATTCGGAACGATCCATCACGAAACGAAGTCGCTTCAATTGCCACGAATGAAAGAACGGTGTCAAGATATTTTTCTCTCGTCGCTCGTTCGACCTGTTTAACTGTCTTCGACGGCTTCGATACTTTGCCTCGTCGGGCGTTTTCAGGGGAAACAGGTACTGGCAACGGGGAACGCTCCATCTTGGTCCGTGTTTCACTGTTCCGTACCAGAATTTTTACCAGAAAACGGAATTTTCCGACCACGGTGTTAGTATAATATAGTTTACGAATACTAACTAGTTCAATGTTAACCACCTTGTCTTAGAAGGATTGCCCTTTTATTTACACTGTTACATTATCTATATTATTATATTTCCTTCATTTTGTGTTATATTTGCACATTAATTGTGTGACGTTGTTGTCTCGATTGATTCCCTTTTTCGACTGACTGTCTCGAATCTTCCAAACGCTGTCGACTGTCTTTTTTCTTGGAGTATATGTTAGTGTGCGTGCGTGTGTCTGAGATGTAAGCGAGGCGAGTGTAGTAGTGAGGCGTGGATGATGGTGTGCCATAGTGCGTGAAACGAAACATTCACATCGATGTAATTACGTGAGATTTTTAATTATTAGGATCGTCAATGGGTATTTCGACAATTAAACATCTAGAATACGCGTAATTTCTATATAAATTAATTACAACTTGAGGCATCTCTGCTTCGATTCTTCACGTCTATCAATGAGTTTCAACATTTCTGAAATCATTAGATTCCCCATCCCAGATACTATGAATTTTCAATCTCGCAGCAGATGCAAACACTGCGTGTTTAACCAGTACACGCGTCAATTAATTTTAGCTGCACAGTTAACAGGTTAATGACGGTCAAACGTTTCGTCGGTGTCTGTTCTCCAACTCGGCGCGCAGATACTCGCGTAATTTATCATCCCACGTCAATGGTGAACACTCGCTGAAGTTTTCCACCGGTTTGTCAAGGGACAAGTTATCGCAAGGTCGGACCTCTCGGTCCTGGGATTTCGATTAACTTGGAGAAAATGCCGTCATCTGGCTCGCGCGTATTGGCACGATGCGTGCCGCACGCGATCCTTATAACAGGTTACGTCGTCGACGAGGACGACCAGCTCCTGATGACGTGTCGCTCACCGGCAGGTGCACCGAGGGCATTATATTTAGAAGCCTCGCGTCTTTCCCCCTTCTCTTCCGTACTAGAGGAAACGTGGCATGTAGTGTCCCGAAGAATGTTTCACGACACTTTGTCCTATGTCTTTGTCAAGAAGCGCACGCACACCGTTACTCAAAAATTTGGAGCGTCCTTCCCACAGAACCATGACTATTGTCGATACAAGAAGGTATTTCGGAGAAAACTGTGAGAAAATTGAGGAATTCAATTCTCCTAATTTAAACCTAACCCAAACCTACCTTAAATCTACACTACCTAACTTGAACCTACCTTAAATCTAAACTTAACCTAAATTTATAACCTAAACCTGACTTAAATTCTGACCCTAACCTAAATTTATTACCTAAACCTGACTTAAACCTAACCCAAACCTAAATTTATAACCTAAACCTGATTTAAATGTAAACCTAACCTAAATTTATAACCCAAACCTGACTTGAATCTAAACCTAACCTAAATATATAACCCAAACCAAGTTATATCTAAACTCAACCTAAACTTGAAGCTCGATATAAAGCTTCAATACCGTTGGCTTAATATCACGAATCAAATATGGATGAAATATTGTATTTTCACCTTTGTCCGACATCGACGTCGTCTCTAAAAAAAATTCGAAAAATATCTACAAAAGAAGACCGCGTGTATATCAGTCTCGCATTCATCATCGTTTTATTGTCCTTTTTTTACGCCGGTCTCTGATCCCATTCAACAAAGGCGAATAAATATTTATCACCGCGGAACACGTGGCCCGACTATTTCCCGCGGTACGTGTCGTTCGCGCGAGAATCCACCTTAAAAGCTTTAGCTCTCGAACAACTGATACAGGTACATTTTCACCCATTGTCGACAGTTCCGATATAAATATCGTTGGGAAATGATTGTTCGTGGCAAATCTTGGTTTTATTTGTTTAACAATGCCAGGGTTCGCTGTGATTTTTAAAACATCATTCTAATTTCATTGTCTCTTCGAAATGGCCACTTTAACGAGAATCTTTTGTCCCAGAATTGCAATATTTTCTCAGTTTTAAGTATATTTAATTTAATTTATTACTTCTCAGTAATTTCTATGTATCATACCGACGAGTTCAAAAAGAAAAGCGACGAATATATTGTATACGGTTTGGTCACTCGTTATGGTCCGTGCGAACCAGTTGCCAGCGCGATCGGTTAATGTCGTACATTCTCGATTGAAAAAAAAAAAAAAAAATTTTCCCGCTTGCAATATTTTCAACGTGGATTCTTCAATTGTCAGATGGAAGAAACTTCACGTCACGAACATTTGTCGTCTAAATTTCACTGCCAGATAAAAAAAACACTCGTCGATGATAGAAGAAACTTGAAAATTCCTCGGTTTCAGCTTCTCGGTTTCGACGCTCGCTCGCGGAGGGCCCCGAACCCTCTCGATCCAGCTCTTTCGAACGAGAGTAACCGACGATTTTTTTTACGAGGAAGGTAAAAACGAAACGATCCATAAAACGGCGCGCAGCCTCTCTACGGGGCCGAATACCTCGGCCTGAAAATCGCATAAACTTTGCAATGAACTTCCTCATCGCGCTGTCTCTCCGCTTCCCCCCCCCGCTCTGCCAAGTTAACGAAACGATCGCGTTCGGGCAGAAGGTGGGACGCGTCGTTTAATGGCTACAAGCTTTACGATCACCCGGGGTATCTGGACTCTCAGGAATTTTTTTTCAACTTGCCAACTGCGTAGATATTATTCCTGTCGGCCGGGCCATAGTCAGGCTACGTCCTTGGTGCGGGGATGAACTTTTGGCCACGGAAACTCGTTTATTCGTGAACAGAGAGACGGAGCTGACGAATTTACACTACAGACTCTACATATGTTTATGCAGATTTTTTTTTTTTTTTTTGAGATATTTGAAAAATACGTAGCTTTAGTGTTGGTCGTCATTGAGCCAATTTTTATTCAGATGAGACATTATCTGCCTACAAAATAAAATTCTGTTCAATTGTTAACCTCTTGCGCCACGCACGTCGAGAATTTTTTATCCCAGATTGCAACATTTTTCTCAGTTCCAAGTATATTTAAATATATGTAACTATGAAAAGAAAAAAATCGATTTAAATGAATTATTAATTGAAAATTCTCCCCATACTCATTCAACAATTATTTGCCCAATATAAGGTAAAGCTGATAATAAATCAGTAATATTACTATCGCTCCTCAAGATGATATTTGTCCTCATGGTAATGCATATCCTAAAAATGCAGTTGCTATTGATAAAAATAAAATTATTCTACTAATCAAACATAATTAAGTTCAAATGAATAATAAAATGAATTTCGTCCAATACGAATATAAATTAATAAAAAATAAAATGATGCTCCATTTACATGAATTAAACGAATTAATCATCCTGAATTTTCATAATATGAGAAATTCTTCTAAAAGCAAAATTAATATTTGGACAATAATGTATTGATGAGAATAATCCTGAAATAATTTGAATTATCAAAAAAATTCCCAGGCGAAACAAATGACAAGTTTGTTGCTTCTCTCCAGCGACGAGTTATTTTATACGGTCACTCGTTATGGTCCGCGCGAGCCAGTTGCCAGCGCAAGCGGTCAAACGGATTGCAAATTCGTACTTTTCGCGGGCGTAATCGAGCCCGCCAGATTCAAGAACCACGTACGTTCGAGAACCATGTTTCGACTCTTCGATGTCATTGGTCCGACTTAAGTGGATCGCGTTAACCCAGATAACGACTGCAGTCGCTTCAGGGATTCAGAGCCTCGAGCTCGCAACTTCTCCAAAGCCGAGGAACGAACTTGCTCGTTGCGTAAACCAGCATCCACGGGAACGTCGCGGGCTAACTTCGACCTGACTCATTCCCACGAGTGTTCCCTTAATTCGCGATCGTCGAGATCCACAGTGCTGGCTGAGGCGACGTACGAAACTCGCGTACGGAACACGTTTCAGCGTTCGATGAACGCGTCGGTCAAACCGTAACCTCCTCGAGCCGTCGAGATCGAGCGGTGATCGAAGTTTTTCGCTAGAACGGACGCGAACACGGTCGCCTCTAAAAATACACGCTGTAGCCTAGCTACACGTCGAGGTCGTCACGGACGAACGAGAACGATCGAAGAGCCGTCGCGAGCAAGGGGAAAACCGCTGAAACCTCTGTCGCGCGCGCACACGAACGTACATACCTGGTGAGACAGATTTCGATGGATGGAAAGGAAAACGAAACGAAGGAATCGAGAATAGCGACACGAGTAGATTTCTGATAGTTCTCCCGAAGAATTTGGAAAATTCCATTTTTTGCACGCCTAACTCTTTTTGAAAAGCAATGTCTGTTCGTTATGTAACGTTCACGGTAGTAATTTCCAACCGTGGCGAATTAAAAAAAATATCGTACAGTTGTGATTTCATCAATGTTTGATTTGCGTTTCATTAAAAAAAGAAAAAAAGAATGATGAAACGTAGTACTTTTTGTAAGTAGTTTTATAAATATTTTATACTTTGTTCTCGTGGTAGGGCTGCGAAAAATATCTCTTGATTCTTGGATTTTTACACAATTTTGTAATTCATTTATGCTACTTTTGTATGTAGTAAACTGTTTAACAAATTTTGATAACAGAATCAGATTCTTTTGAAGTATCATTTAGTCGTCGCAAAAATATTGCGAGGAAACTAGATGTGCCAATACTTTTTTCGATTCGTTATTATACTTGTTCGAATGCTAACGTGTTTGTGAACAACGTTTCTGAATTGTCACAAATATTTCATGTTGTGCAGACAGTAGTAGTCATAATGAAATAGATATATCATAAACATTGTGTAGACAGTATTTTATTGATACATTATATATATTGGGGCATCGTTTCAAAGAACAATTATTGTAACGTAATTGGATTTCACTATCGTTCATTATCGTTTTTCCATTTAGCTCGCGTTTCAAATAAATGTACGTCCAAACTTTTGTTCGAAGAAATTGAATTTTACTATTGACAGTATTTGATTACTCCAAAATACAGTATCAGTGTAGCAGTACGTTAATATTTATCAATGAAATTCTACTTCTTTTTGTTACGCTAAAGTAAAATTTCATTCACAACAGTGATTACCACATAAAATCAAAGTGTAACGAATAAATGAACATTCATTCATTCCCATCACTTGTGATTTTTCCATTCACTTCACATAATCCACTAGTTGGCGTTGAACTGAATTCAGTCGATAATATATTTCGTTCAACAAGCATAATAAATATTTTGTCATAATTTCCCGATAACAGATTTCTACCAAAATCGTCGTTCAAACAAATTGAATACCACCGTACCAAATGACACTTTAATAATATTTCTCGACTTCTCCCGAGAGATCCGACGCCGCGAATGAAAACGCGCAACGTCAAAAGCGGAAGTATTTTCCACGTGAGAACGCGGGGGACGCGTGGTATTGTTAAAGGAACGAGCGATCGCTGGATCGCCTGGTTTCTCAGCGTCTTGTTTTTTCTAGCCCGGGAAAAACAAACAGCGGACGCGCACCAGCGATCTCGAAATCGAATTCAAACCCGTCCCAGGTTTATCTTCTCTCGATTCGTTTTTCTTTTGTACTCGCGACACGCTCGGCAACTTCGCGTCCCCTTTGTGGCCCGCGCCAGCGCGGTTTACTGACATCGTCACGACCGGGTTAGCCTCGGCAAATCGATTTGGATTTCACCGCCGATTCCCATTTCGTTTCCCAGTTTTCCACCGCAGGCCACTGTCAGAAACGTGTCAAATATCGATGTGTTTTGCGCGACATTTTCTCAGTTTTCAAGTACATTTAAATGTAACAGAGACGAAACGAATGATACGTTTGTTGCCTCTCGATCATTTCTGTCCAGCGACTATCGTACCGACGAGTTCAGAAGGGAAAGAGAGCGACGAATTGTTGTATACGGTTCGGTCGCTCGTTATGGTCCGCGCGTACCAGCGCAAGGGGTTAGACTAGAGCGAACTGACTATTTAAGCTGTCACTTACTCTTCTTTCGAAGGATCCAGTCTTGTTTAATCTTTACTCTTCATTTACGCTCTCTTCACGTAGCATGATTGCCTTTATAATCTTCAGTATAGTAAGTATAATCACCAGAGACAAATCTGTGTATCGTAGACAGGATTTCGTCAAAATGTCTGTTTCGATATTAATTGTCCAGTGAATGAGTATTTAAATTATATTTTCTCCTTGGAGAATCCAATCTTTTGTTGGAGTCAACACGCTTATAATTTTGAAGAGTTTATTCCTTGTTCACGGTCGTGTATGATGTAGGATGATATAGAATGTTCTGTGATCTTCTAGTCTGTCTCTCTCTACTGTAATATTCTATTCTGTCTAACTTTACTGTAGTATTCTGTAGTATTCTAACTCTCTACTGTAAAACATGTCCTTATATATATTTGATTATCATCCTCAAGTGGAAGGGGAAGGAGCATTATGACTAACTATTCACAGTCCACTTTTATGTGGACTGTTGCTAGCTCGTTGTCATTATTAGCATAGATCCGATATTGTCTGGGCTGGTCATCCAACACTTTGATTTTCCATACTTTCCAGCATGATTGTATCTTAAAACAGTGTAATTCATCCGTGACGAATTGAATTCTCTTTCCGAGTATCGTGAACGAGGTCTCGTCACCTCGTTTGAGCCCTCCTTTGGATTCTGCGACTGCTTCTCGCCCGGAAAAGAAATAAGAACGACGAGAATCGCAAAGTTGTCCCGAAGATATCGAAATGTAATTCGGCTGCGTCGTCAGAGGCGAAGCTCTCTGTTTTCACAGGCGAAAAGTCGCACAGTTAATTTCTAGCCAACCCCGACGCGCGTTCTCTCCGCCTGGTCTCGAACTCGTTTCAAACGTTTCGTCGTGGAGTCGCGAGGATCGCGTGGAATCGGCATGGAAACGGCAGCTTCCAAACCGGCGGAAGTTGTCGAAGAAGTTGGCTCATCCGGCCATCCCTCCTGGCGATCCCTTCTCCCCTTTTGGGGGACGTGGCACGCGCTCGGAATCCAGAATTTGTTCGCACACAGAAGCGAATGGAAGCGAGGAGGGAAATGGAGAGAAGGAGAAAGAGCGATACGTGGAGCACGGGAGAGGTTGATGCCTAGCACGTTCCAGCGGAATGCCTGCGCGAGCGCCGCTTTTGCCTTGGCCAGCGGAATACCAAGTGGCGTGTCTCGAAAAAACTTCGCGTTAAAGCGAGATGGAACGATCGCCGCGAAATTGCTAGGCCAACGGAAGCGAAACTCCGTTTCGTTCTCTCTTTCTCTTCTCGTTTCTACCCCCTTTGATATATACACGTACGCTGGCTCGTAAAAGTACTTGGACGCTCGTGGAAACTTTCCCCCTCCGCCCTCCGGTATGAGCATGTAGAAGATTTTATTTTTATATCGAAGTAAATTTGAAAATCGCCGTGGTCCTGCAAACGTTTTCACGTTTCACGAGCCGTTCTCCTCGGGATTGTCGACAATTGCATCGAAAGACCGCGCGACAAGATCGACCACTGTTCCATACTCTAATTTTCAACAGCTGCTGAATTTCCACTCGCGAAATGCAAAATGAATTTGCCAGGGACGCAGGGAATGCGAAACGTGGGACGTGAAATGAAAATACGGCGCGTGGAAATTACGTCGAAGAAACGAGGTTCAGTGACGCGGGTGTACAGGATGTAAGATATTAGATAAAATGTGTGAATTATGGAATGTGCAACGGAAATGTGAAAGTTTGGCCAATAGACCAATCTGTCGGTGAGATTCGATGCGAGAAACGAGACATATGCAAAATATTGCGGGATAAAGATACAAGTTCTGAAAATAGAGACATTAGGACATGGAACGTAAGATACTAAATGCGCTAATCGAAGTATAGAACGCGGAATGGAACAGGATATATGAATTAGGAAATATATTCAGTAAACGAACGTTATTACACCATTACCTGTAATAATGGACAAACGTTTCAATGAATTTCCACAAATCTCTCGCCTCTTCGTAAATGTTCGAATAAATTTTATTTGCCAATGTTAAAAAGTTCTCGTGAACCAGCTTCCTCGCGTGATCGTATTTTTCTAAACCGGATGAAGAAACTCGCACCCCACGTGAGACGTTGAAGAGCATCGAAATCGAAAACAAGTACCGACGAGCGTCAGCCTACTTTCTCGTCGGCGTGGAATCGTTGGAAGATGATGCGGGACGATAAAGCGCCGTTATGTTAATTGGACCGGCGGGGCGTTGCGTCCCGAGATTAATTTACCCCAGAAAGATGGTATCGCCGCGCCAATTACCGTATCCAGAGGCCGTAATTCGTTGCGCCAGTGGCGTGCAAGGTTTAGGTTCGCTCTTTCGCTCTCGCCGATTCCTTCTCTCGTCACTCGCGCGCTGTCGTTTTAAATTCTTTGAAATGCAAAGGTTGAACGTTGCATTGAATATCGGGATTTATTATACGGAGGGTAACACCGATTAACAGGATAAACGTAGAGAGAGAATGATTGTGCAATTACGGAGTGAATGTATGTTGATCTCTCGAGACAAGCTCGATGAAATGTTGCTGTGGAATTTGAAACTGGGAAGAGTTCTGTAAAATTTTAGAGTGAAGGTCTATTTGTCGGAACTTCGTCGTGGAATAAATAATTCGTACGAGGATGTTTTCGACTCGGTAATTACAAGGAAAATTGTGATTCGTTTGAAGTATAGTAGAATACTGTCGCAGAATTTTTTTGGATAAAAATCCGGAGCAATGAATTCGCGAAGAATCGTTCCTTGTGACACACCATTAAAGTACACGTGACATTGACGTAATTATACGTCATACACAATGCACAGGTAAAACAGTTTCTTGCTTAATTCCAACTTGAGAACACAAAAACGTCACGCCCGCAGTTTCATATCTGAATCGCCCCCGGAGAACGATCGTCATCGATCAAAGTCATCATCATCGAGCGGCGATAGATAACAACGAACAAACAAACAAAAAGGAAGAGGGAGACGAGGCGAGATTTTTCTGCAAAACAACGCGAGATCGATTCCCGCGTAAGCCGATGAGAAAAAGAAGAACGGAACACCGTCGGAGACGAGAGAGTGAAGATCAGCCCGGAGGTCAAACACGGTCCGCTTTCATCGTGAGCCACGAACCTTTGCGGTTCTGCCCTCTTCCTTTTTCTCTTCCTTTCCCTTCGGATCCAGGTCCACCGTCGTCGTCGTCGTCGTCGTCGTCGTCGTCGTCGTCGTCCCCCTCACGAGACTCTTTTTCTTCCACACTCGCCCGGATACACACCGTAGTTATGCGTTACACATACAGTCAGACTGCATAACACATAATGTCCGAAGCCCGTAGGTAGGCGCTACATGGTCAGGTAAATGGGGAGTCAAACCTGTCGAACCGGTTTCCATCCTCCACCCCGCCGCGCTGTGTTCTCCTCCTTCGTCATGTTTTCTCCTGCCTCGACAGGCCAAACGACCCAGCGATCCCTGTCTCTTCCCTTCCACCTTCCGTCGGCCGACAACCACCTTCTCTCGCAAACCGATAGACCATCGGCCATCGGCATCGTACGTCAGCCATCTAACCGCGAGAGATGGGAGAGAGCCTTTGTCTCGAGTCGCCTACAATGTTCAACCAACCCCCCATTCGTTTCTGCAATTTTCGATTTTGTCCACGTTTCGGTGATTCGCGACGATTCGAGCAAGAAGCGAGTCTGTTGGTGGATTTGGCAGAGTTTGTCTAGAAGATAGAACGATTGAAACATGTTAATCTTTGACATTTGCAGACATTGAAGCAGGGAAAAAGAGAGAGAGAGAAAGAGAAACTTTACGATACAGTGGACCGTACGAGCTTTCACAAACGTTTAAATTTCATAAGATACGCAACGAAAATTATAAATTGATCGTTTTGATGATAACTTTCAGGTAGTTTCAGCGTTAGGGGCATGTTGTTCGCCAGTTGATTTTGACGATTTGATTAGTAGCATTTAATAGTGGTCTGGGTCTTTTTTTCTTCATTAACATTCTGCCGCGTTTCTTCCCTTGGTCTTTGAACGTGGAGCAGAATAGTTTGGTTTATATACCTGATTCATTTGTGTAAGTGAAGAACTCTTCCTCAAGAGTCTTATGTTACAATATACTCTTGCATTATAATGTATCTTATCCCAAAATTGAAGGAAATTTCGTTTCAAACAGAAAATAAAAATTTCATCGAAATTCTACGAAAATTTGAATCAATTGAAATGTCCGATTGGAACTTGATTGAAGTTTGAACAAAAACAGAAGCTATCTCGAGCAAAGTGCAACATTGTCCCTCGTCTATCAAACGGCGGTCGAGGAGGCAGAGAACAGGTTATTAGCTTTTTTTCGGCGAATCTTTCGGCCGGTGAGCGTTAGTCGTGCGGTTTCAGGGGGATCAAGGAATCCCGGTCTGAACCCATTACACCGGCCCCGGGGCCGTGTGATCTCTTTGGCTTCTCCGGTCGAACGAGGACCGAGAAGTCGCCAGATTTGCGGCCAGGGACGAGCCTACGGGGGCTTTCCAGTTCTCCGTTCTGGCGAACAGATTGCACAAACCTCGACGGGTGATGTTTATACGGCGTTGGAAAATTTGGTTGATGTCCTGTAATTTCTCGCCGGTTAATGGACGTTGGTCAACGAGGGGCAAACCCTCTGATCTTCAAACCGATTTTGGAAGTTGCCACTGCGTTCTCGTTTCTTCTTTCGTCGATCACTCGGAGAGACGCACTGTTGCGTGCGAGGAGAGTTTTACAATCGCTGGTAGAAGAAGCCCTTTCACGATATTTTACGTTACGCGTGTCATAAAATATGTTGTGTTGGTCAAGTTTGAAATTCGTCTGAGAATGTATGCAGAAGTCACGTTATGTAAAAATTCAGCAAAGCAGAGAATTCGTTTGATATACAGTTTGACGCAGTTGCTGTAGATTTTACGTCTTAAAATTTCGTATGAATTTGTAGACCATCCAACTACTCGTTTCAATAGCCAAAGCATGTAATTTTGCCAAAGACCATAACACTATGCTCTATATGAAAAGTGAAAAAAATTCCACCTTGCATAAATTAAAATCTACTTCGTTAATCTGTTGCATTGTGTATTTTCACAATGTGTGTAACGTTATTAACGTGCCACATCGATATCTTCATCAAACCTTCATCAAAGGGTGCCTTAAATTATCTCAGCTTGCTTTCAAGCGTACGCTATAATTTATTTTTCCTCCTGACAATCGAAGTCGGCCATTAACACGCGAGTATTTCGCGAGTGTTGGGCTCTCGTTACGGTCCGCAATGTGGTGCGTATCAGGTTTTCAATTTTGACTCGCCAAACAGAGATCGGCGCGAAATCGCTCCACAGGACGCGCGGACGAAAGAAACTAGGTAAACGAGGTTTCATCCAATTACACGAAACGTCGTTAACCTCGAAGGAAAAAGCCTCGCGGACCTGACCTGGCCGAGGCGTGACTCATCGGCGTGTAAGCCGGCGTAACAGAAATGAAACTGTTATTACGCGTAAAGATCGGTAACTTTCTATGGACAGAGGCTCGCTTCCCTTCTTTGTCTTTGACGACAATCGGACGGATCGAGGGGAGGAAGAAAGTAAAAGTCGTACAGAAGTCTCGAAGCAAGTGCTGTACCGTGTTACGGAATATTACGAAATATACGCAATTCGAAAATCTCATTATCCACGATAAATACCGGTTATTAAGAACGACAGGTGTTGCAAAGACTTGAGAACTCCGAGAGTGAAACTACACACTCTGCTTTGTCAGTCTCTTGTTCGAACGATAATGGAATTATACGGTATAATGGTTATTTTTACAATGGTAATCGGATTCGCGTGGATCTTCGACTTGAGGACGAGGTTCGAGGGGTCCTATCTGGCGATCCGCCTCTCTGAAAGGCAGCGGCCCTCTTCTTCTTCTGCAGAGTGTTTCTTGTCCCGGGCGCAGCTTGCCGGCCAACAGCCTCCTCCCCGGCCTCCCTCTTTTCTGCTTAGGAACGCACACGCGTGCTCGCCGAGCACGAAGCACGACACGAGCAAAACGAACAAAACTCCAAACGACGCGACGTTTGTGCTCTCTCCCTTTTGCGCGAGTTACGTGCCTACGTTTCGACCACGTTTCCTCTCCTTTGTGCCGCCCTGGCGCTCCTTATATAGCATTCCCCCGGCTCCTGCTGCTCTCAGAATTATATTTCAACCCTTGTCTCTCGGCCCCTCCAGCTCCCAGATCGTCGCATTTATCCCTGTTTTTAATATCGGGATCGTCAGACGATTCTATTATTGTTATTTTTTTTTTCTTGTCGAGGGAAATTTCAGGGATCTGTTGTCTTTTCATCTTAGTTTCTTTTTTCAGAATTTTTAGAGAATTGCGTAAATCGATGTATCTTTGATCGTTCGAACGACTTTTATCAAATACATTAATAAAGGAATATTTTTTTTCTTTCAACAAATTGAAACCAGCGGTCAAGAAGACCGATTCGAACGATTTCTGACGAATGAAAGCTGCCGGTTCGCTCGGTTCATTTTAATTTTTCTGGTATTCGCGATATCGCAAAATACACCGACGCAGCTTCTTTCGAGTTTCGTCTCCGCGTCCGCTCGGTTAATTAATCATCCCAGGCGAAGATTGTTTTTAGAGCGTCGGTTCTTCGACGCGTGAAGCCCACTGACAGAAAAAGCAACTTGCAGTCTGACTGCGGATGATCGATGGGAACGAAAGAACGTGACCCAGAAAGCGCAGTTTCGTTACACACCGCTCCCCATTTCCGTCCAACGTGATTCCAACAGGAGTGTCTCAGTCCACTTGATCTTGAATCGATGCTCGAGAAGAAAAAAACAAAAGTCTCGACGCGCGACTTGAGCTCTAAATTGCCACTTTATTATACCTCTTAATAATGGCACCCGCCTTGCCATTCTAGATAACATACCGGTGTCCGACAACACTTTTCACAAGCTTTCGTAGCAACGAAAACGCACTATATCATAATTCGAGAGAAGTTTGTTCGATTTGTCCCAAAGTGATTTAAAGAGAAAACGTAAGAGCCCGTCAAGTGCCAAGGCTGTCTTACTTGTTAGCAGTGCTGATCCTCTTCGTTCCTAAATCACGCGTTTATAGAAAAGCAAAGTTTCTTTCTTTCTCGTTATTCCCTTTGGGGCTAGATTATTTTGGAAAGATCAGTCAGAATTCCTCTTCGTGGAGTTAGCAAGTGCCGTTACGCACGGGTTCGTTCTACTTTAACGACGTCCGACCGCGCACAGATTCGTTCTACTTAAGGGCGTCCGATCACGCACAGGCTCGTTCTATTTGACAACGTCTGACCGCGTGCGGAGCCATTCTACTTGTGAGATGATAGTCCGTTTAAACATGAAAACTAATTGCACGTTGGATGAATGAATGAAAAAAGAAAAAAAAACATTAAAATTGTTAGTGAACAGTTGGTCTCATAAATTTCAATCAAATATTTCTATTAATTAGAATTTTGGAACTTGCACACTGTGAAAAAAAAATAATTGTTCAAAATTAATAACTGTCAAATGATACGACTGACAAAATATGTCAAGACTAAGAACAATCATGAGAATAAATGATCGCTCACGAGTCGATTTACCCACCGCGGATTAAACAGAGAGGGTGGGCCAAATGAAGGTTGGAGAATGCAATGGGCGAAGCGTCAAATCAGTTTACTTTGTAACTATCGTCAAGGACCGGAATCGATACGATCGTAACTGTATTTTCAAGCGCCTAACCACGTGCAGGCGAAGGTTGCAGCGTCTCGTTTACGTAAAGATTCTGTTGTCACTCTTGCGCGAGCAACGTGCAAAATATCAAATATTTTCGCGGCGGAAAGTAAAAGGCGCGAGAACAGCAATGGCCGCGACGCACAGCCATCAGGGAGAGATACGCGCGGCGCAAATGGGTCAGGCAAGGCAGAGCAACGCGCGGATCCTATGCAAATTGCATCGGCTGTGAACGGGCCGGCTATCGCATTGTCGTCATCGGCGTGTGCATGACTAGTCGTGGACGAGCGTACAAGTCGCGTACAACCCTGCCTTGGCCGAGTTTAGAGAAATGGAACGGCCGAGTAACGTTACGCGCGTTACACGTTCGAACATGGCGCGCGCCCGTTTTTGAGACACGGAAGAACCTCGATAGGCCCGGCTCTCTATGGAAAGTAAAAGTCGATCTCTCTATCTCTCTATCCTTTGCTCGCTTATTTAACTTTGCTTTAACTCGTTCGTACGTCCTTGGCTCGTTTCTGCGACTAGTCGGGACGAGAGCTGTTCTTTCATTCTTTGAAAAAAATTGCCCCTTTTTTTTTTAAGAAACAGTTTTAGGTGTATCTTTGTAATTAAATTCGTGTCTTTGTTAAAGATTGTGTCTTAAATTTGTGTCACAGTTGTTTAAGTATCTTTGTAATTAAATTCGTATCTTCGTTTGACGCTTTCTCCGTCTTTGGAATCTTTGAGATATCCTTCATCGTGGTGTACGTTGAAACATCTCCTGATAAGTTGCATTAGTCAACATTCTATAAAGAAATTTACAATGAAATTTCAAATAATTTACAGTGCAATGAAATTGCAATGAAAGTGTATAGAAAACAATAAAATTTCGAATAAAGAAATTAGAAATAAAAGTGCATAAAATACGAAATATCCAAAATTATCCGGTACCTCAATTACAGTTGCAATTTATGTTGCGTTACAGTGTCAGAATAATCTGTCGATGATTCACGTTTTTCGATATCTGCGAGATGTTCCAGGATATTTTATCCGACGAGTGCCAAAACTCTAAATTTTCGAGAATTTTGATTCTTTAAAACTGTTTCTTTGTTGAAAAAGAATTTTAATGAAATTAAAATGTCAAACACGAGAATGTCCCAAGACTTTTGAACAAGCGTACGCATATAACGAGGGTCGAAGCTTCGAATTTAATTCGTTGCTTACGCGAACAGCTCAACAGAGTTATCCATAAAGAGCTTCGATGCGTTTTCGTTGACTTTTTTCTTTACTTTATCACGCTGACCGCGTACGAATCTGGAGTTTATCCTCGTTTTCATCGTCGGCGAAGCCTTGGCCTTTTGTTTCTTACGAGCTCTGCCACTGCGTCAGCCTGAATCATTGTCGCGCGTACGTACCTACACACATGTTGACCATCTTTCTTCCATGCTCGTTTATCGAGCAGCCAGTTTTCGGTTTCGTTCGATCGATGAGCCGATTGAGTTCAGCCAGTCCAGCTGCGGGCTGTGACGATCGCTTTACAACGATGCCTCGATGCGTTGCGAATATTTGTCGAAGGACTCGCAGCGAACGTAGTTACGCCGCGAGTGTGTGTACCGGTCGCTTGAATATTTTATGCTAAACACACCGTTCGAGAGCAGAATCTTTTTCTGCAGCGAGATTTGAATTTCAAAGTCAAGAGCGATTTTCTGTCCATGTGCGTGCGTGCGTGCGTGTGTGGTTTTTTTTTTACAGAAAGATAGATACATGGACCTGTGTGACACAGTTTCTGTGATATACTACGCTACAAACGCTTCTATCATATTTATTTTACTTATTTGTATCTCAAAAATTAAACGTAACATATATATTTCTCCTCCATTCTAACCCCCAAGAGAAAATGATACGAATATATATGAAACTCGTGTGATAGTAAACTTAACAAGTTAATAGGTAAATGAACTTCTGTGCTATGATAAATTGAACTTATCCGAATCCACACAACATCTACTACGACAAAATAGTAAATTAAATTGAAATTGGTGTTAACACCGGCATACTCGTCGGTATCGATCATCAAATAAACCTCTACTCCGTCTAATAAATATATTATAACAAAACGTACCAAATATGCCATATTGAATACCACGTACTATAATAAGATACTAAATTCAATTGCTCCATCATGCTCGTGTCGGTGTTAATCAATAAATGAGTCTCCGCTATACCAAGTCAAAGTTAAATCCCACGGTGCTACAGCAGAAAACTAAATTGAATTAAATCCTCCGCATCTATAGCCAAGTATACGTATGGTGTAACAGAATTTGTACGTGCGAGCCACGTGATTTCGTTGCACGATTCAGGGGTGAGTCTCAGCAGTCGATTGTTCCGGTAAAACGAGCAAGACACGTTTCTGTTGTCTTGACCATTGACCGTGACAATTTCTCGCTTTCTCTCTCTCTCTCTCTCTCTCTCTCTCTCTCTCTCTTGCTGCGAATTCTGGCGTAGATCTTTTACCGTTACTCGTTTCGTTACTCATTGTCCGAGGCCGAAACGAACTTTTCCTATCCGCTGGAACGATTTCGCTCGTTGCGTTTTTCTCGTTTCTTCGGAAACCAATTTCACGGTCTTCATCGACCGAGCGCCGCAAGTTCTTCTTTTTTCTTCTTCTTCTTCTTCGTCTTCTTTTTCTTTTTCCGTCAGGGAAAATGTTTTGTCCAATCGCAGGGGATTCGAACTGACAGAAGTATCGTTTCCACGATAGAAGGAAAAAAGAAGAGAAGAAAGAGGAAAATTGAAACTAAAAATTGGAAAGCTGACGTGTTATCTCCTTTTCTACGTTTAGGCGGTGGGATGAACGACACGAGATACAATGATGTTAGAATGTTATGATAGAATGCGAGATGAAAAGATTCGATGATTTAATAAATTGGACGAAGTACGAAAATATAATGTACGATAAAGTATAAAATGAAAAAGAAAATTAATAATTAAGAGGAATCATCGCAGAAGTACAAGAACTTTTACGATGAATTTCAAATTGACACGAATTTGCATTCTGTCGATAACTTGCACTTGTATATTTCCCGGTATGGTTAAACAACTTTCATGCATATATTTCCCGCACTTTGCACATTTTCTTTAAACCCTGCAGAATTGTAAAATGTATAAATCTCTCATGGTAGACAACGTGTTAATTAACAAAAAAAAAAAAAAAAGAAAAAACATGGCTTCACTCGTCAGCTTTCCAACTCGAAGACTCTCTCAACTAACACTTCTCCGCTATTAGAAACTAATAGTCCACCCACTGAAAGAATCAACAGGCCTATAATTAGTCCAGAGGCAATCCTCGAGTTAAATCCTTCGCTGTTAAAAGCCAACAGTCCAAATACTGAAGAACTGATAGACATTCTTTGATTGGAACATATTAATTGTTATCAGGTGACAATCGAGAATAGATCACATATCGATTCCAAAGTAGAAAGAGTTCCACTTCGACTGCACCCACGTTTTCGGGTTCGCGAGTTATCCCAGGGTTCGTTAACACGTTTCTTCTCAAAGGGGCGAAATCGATGTTTAATCTCCGGAGCAGACGGACCGCCGCTGAAAGGTTTCCCTCTCGCGATTTCATCGCGATAAACTTCGCAGACGCAGACTGCCGGCGATATTCCGCTCTTGCTCTTGGTTCGCGAGGCTCTGACCTCCATTCTTCTCTTTCTCCTTTCCTTATTTCTTCTTGCAGAACATCGAAGGAATCCTCTCTCCCTCTCTCTCTTCCTCTCTCTCTCGTTTCGTACGATCCGTTAATTTAACGAACGTAGCAATTTGCGACGACGTGGCTCCTTAATCGAGGGACACCTACCCGAGACAGATTCCAAGATTTACGACCGAGAGCTGTGTGTAGCAGCGCGAGGCTTGGCCTCGTTTCCCCCCGACAAAGGTCACCCGCTACTCGAAATTACCGAGAGTGGTGCCCCCTCCCTTCCCCTGCTTCCGATCGATTATCGACGATCGTTTCGTCGACGTCCGCGATTGTTGTTATTGAAATTTATTATTGGGTTACACACGGAAAAGGAGGAGGGGGGGAACTATTCGAAACGCCGTGCTCTTTGGCCGAAACAAACTGGCGAGAGAGAGCTTTGTGTAACCAGAGGGAAATTTGTCGAGCCAAACGCCGAGGGAATTTATTATTATCGGCGACAAAGGATGTAGTTTTAAATCTGCACCGAGATATCGATAGATAGGGATAGACGGGGTACTTTACAGGAGGTAAAAACAAAAGTCGAGCCTTTCATTTCACGCGTGGAAACGAATAATCCGTGTTGGGGGGGAAATCGTCGATCCTTCTCCTTTGAAATCGATGTACATTGCAATTTGATAAGTATCGTGAAAATATCCGCGGATTTTTAACGTTTGTTTGTTAATACTCTGATAGAATTTTACGACTTTCTCTGTTTTCTGATTGTTCCTTAACCCTACAAAATTTCATCCGAATCGGATAGTTGCCGATACTTCCTCGTTAACATCTTGCTGAAATGACATGCCACGCAGGCACATTGAGAATTTTTCGTTGCAAAATTGTAATGTTTAAGTATATTTAAGCAAAACAAAATATTCAGGTAAAAACATTTAAGTAAAACGAAATAACCAAGTAAAAGTATTTAAGTAAAACAAAATATTTAAAGATATTTAATTATTTATTTAAAAATATTTAAATATTCAATTCACATTCAATATCGGAGTACAACAAAATAGGCAAAACAAATAATAAATTTATTGCTCCTCAATGATTATCTATCCATATAAGTGATATACCGACGAGTTCGGAAAGAAATCGACGAATTATTGTATACGGTTCAGGTCACTCGTTATGGTCCGCAATCAGTTGCCAGCGCAAATGATTAACCTCCAAAAATTGTAATGTTTTCTCAGTTTTAAGTATATTTAAATGTATACCGAGGCAAAACAAACGACAAGTTTATTACTTCTTAATAATTTCTATCCAGTGATATCATACCGTCGAGTTCAAAACAAAAAAAAAAAAAAAAAAAATTATCAAAGTAAAAAGAAATTATTTTAAATTCTTTCATTGCCTAACGAAAGTACGACGATTCGACGAATTACATCATCTCGTATACCTCGGGCATCTTTCTCTCGACGCGACGCCGAAATTTTCGAGGTTATCCTACCTTTGGTAACTTCTTCAAGCCGTTCCTCTCCGTCCTCGTCTTCTCTTTCTCTTCTTCTCGTGCTCGCGCGTGGCGTATCGTCATCTCTGCTCTCGGTCCGAAATAGACGCTCGCGATCCAAAGATACCGAGACGACCGCGATAAAAAGACCGGTACACTGAGTCATCGAGTCTGGCGCGCCGGAGGAGGGAACCGGCGAACGCGGAAGCGAGACGGACGAACGCGAGACCGCGGGCAATAAATGTTTGTTGCTGGTGTTCTCCTGGAACCAGCTCTCGAGCGCTGTTTGCGCAGCTAACCGCCAGCAACATCCCCGTCGCGTCTCTTCGTCCACGTCGTTCCATAACGCGTGCAATAGCTTGCATGAGCCCGTGATCCTGATCGGGTCCCTAAGTCGAAGCACTGGCTTAGCAGTTACATCAAAATGTAGACAAATGGTTTTAGGTTAGATTCGATTTGAAATTCATTGCTGAGTGTACGCTCGAAGAACTTGCCGTGACAAATTGTAACAACTCGTAGAGTTTCAATTGGTATGTTGGTGAACGTAAGTGGAAAAGAATGTAGGAGTTTCGGGTTTTTATTACGAATGTCTGATTTCGTTTAGGTTAGGAGTACTGCGAATTTGATTCAATTGCAATTTTTATGCAATTCTTCGTGCGAGATGGCTCTTTTATTAATCGCTGCGTAATCAGGTCCTGAATTTAGGTTAGGTTTGAATCTCTCTCCATTTGGAATTTTCGTTACGTAATTGATTCCAGATTTTAGGTTAGGTTTGAATCTTTCTTCGTTTGATGAATCTTCGTTGGGCAATCAGGCCGAGATTTTAGGTTAGGTTTGAGTCTTTCTCCGTCCGATGAATTTTCGTCGTTACGAAACTCCTAATGCGACAATTTTACTGTAGGACGTCGATACTACGTTAAGTTGAATAATCTGTAGAATTGTTGGAACGTAGAGGAAAATCGACGTTTCGAGTTAGATCTCCCCGTCGTTCCAGATATCAAATTGATCATCACTTCGTTATTAAGAGCAATTATTCCGTGATTAAACAACCAACATCAGGATTAATTTACTAGTATCAACTGGCCAGAAGGAAGAGAACTAAAAAAAATAGAAAGTGAGAAGACAACCAAAGGCAATACGCGGTACATTCGTAGGGTAAACAATTAGAGCAATAAGGTAGAAAATAAAAGGGCAATCTAGGATAAGCGAAAGAGGAGTTTGATAATACAATCGAGGTTAAATTGTTAAGTATGGCACAGAAGTATAGGGTAGGCGGAGTATATAACAGATACGAAGAGTGAAGAGCTAGGGTGAAGAGAAACAGAGAGAATGAGAAAGAAAAAAGAGAAACGTAAACCAAGTCCAACTTTCATGGCTGCGAAGTTGAAAAATAAAATTATCTATCTGTCTACTAGTATCAACCGTGCGTTGACAGATTTCTTTTCAAATCCAAATCTGCAACATTCCCAGCAAAGTTCACAACGACAAACGAGCCAACTTGGATCCATAAGACCATAGCGAGTGGGTGCAGTCGCAGAACAGAATGACAAAAGAAAGAAAAGGGATCGAGCGGGAACGATCGCGTAGAGACGCGGAATCGTGGCGCGTTCCCTCCACCCTCGTGCACGGAATGCATCGCGTCATCGCGCGGAAACTCGTTGGGGCGCCGAAAACCTCCCCCACCCCTGCCCCCTCTCCCTCACGTTGCGCCTGTCCTAATCTCTCCGGCTCGACACATCGTTCCGTTCGCCACCCCTCGCTCTTGCCACCCTATTGTGTACACAGCTTCATCGTCGCAGCCGGCACAGCTGGCTCGTGCGCCACTGTCGCCGGCAATTTTAACATTGTCGCGTTCCTGATACTCCTGTCCGCCAGGGGACATTTAATTTCCCTCCCTTCCCCACCCCCCTCTTGCCCTTGTCGCCGCGCATGAACGACACCCCTGGCGAAGGGTGCACGGACACTTGCAGGGGACTCGTTGTTTCTTTCTTTTTTCTTTTTTTTTTTTTCTTCCTTTTTTTTCTCTTTGGTTGGACATTCACTTTGCAGACACTTGGTTACTCGGAGAACGATGTCGCAGAGTTGACTCAATTTCACTTCAATTAATTTTTTAATATATAACGTGTAACATATACGTGATGTAATATAATTTTGACTCGAGGCTATCTCGTCCAGTAAATGAGTATTCTTCGATCCTTTGGACGAATCGTCAGTCACTGTTCCTCGTGGAAAATTTATGTTTATCAATCCCTTGAATGACGGAACTTTAAATCGGTAAGTGAGTCTTTTTTTCTAAACTTTACTTCCGTACATACGCAGGTGATATAGAATACAAAATATAAAGTATTCTATCACTCTGAATTTCCACTTGGGTATGTTTGCAAAGACACGTACAAAACTTTACAGATCTCTGCTGTCCAGTCAATTGCACGTGTGTATTGAAACCAACTGCAACTCGATCGAACGACTCGCGTTTATAAATAACGAACTTCGAAATAACACGAGTACTTCCCCTTCTCTCACACACGTAAAATTGGACGAGCCGATGAACGGCGTTTTTGGATAACAGGACGATCCTCCCCCGTATTCGTAATAGTCCGGTACGTTTCTCTTTTTCTTCCTTTTTTTTTTTTTCTTTTTTGCCAGTGCTGGTTTATCGTTGGCAGTTTGTTCGTTGGTGGAACAGCTGCCGTTATCGAGCAGCATGCATACGTATACTTTGGAATGTCTCCTCTCGATATACGACGTCGATAATGACACAAACAACGAACGAAACGGGTCGGTCGGGCGCATGAGCTTCCTCGCGAGAGCTTTATAGCCGGCCTTTAACGTAACTTTACAACTTCTCGGCTATGTATGCCGAGGCTCTCTCGCCCTCTCTCGCTCTCTCCCAGTGGCTTCCTGCTTTTACCTCTCTTTTATCGCGCATCGCTCGGTAATGAAAACCGTCGTCCTTCGTCTTCAAATCGCGCCTGGGCCGTGTATTTTTAAACGCCGCGCAAGCTTCGTTGAAACGCGCGGCGTTTCAAAGGTTTCTTCTTTTTTTCTTTTTTTTCTCTTTTGATGTTACGTTGCTATCTCTTTTTCGTTTTTCCCTCGTTTTTCCTACGCCCTCTCCAAGGACGTAGAGACCAATCGAAGAATTTGGACGAGATTGCTCGAACGTTTGCGAACATTGAAAGAACAAATAACGCGAGGCGCGATTGAGCTCGAAGCAAAAGTGTAAAGGTGGCATGACATTTGACGACACTTTTTAGCATTTCATTGATCACTATAGCGATATCCGACACTGCGCAGTTGTGATTTGTCAGATTTGAAACAAATCTAAAAGTAAATATACAATATATTGTACATATGAACATTTGTAAATACATTATACATGTATTGTATAAAACATTTTGTCATTTCACTGACGCGAGACGATGATTACGTCGGTCTAAAAGTGTAAAAAAAATTACATAAAAGTTACTCGTCGAGTGCATATTATTCTCAATGTTAATCAATAGTTTCACTCAGCATCGACGCCTGCTAATGGACGACAATTGTAATTTCTATGTTTGCAATAACCGTAATTTGTAATTCCATACGTGCATAATAATTGTAATTCCTGTATTTGCAATAATTGTAATATCTATATTTGCGTAATCTTTCTCACCTTTATCATATCAAGCTTACGATACTATTCACTCACAATGAAACGTCTCGCAAAATAGACGCGACATTGTTCGTAAAAATTGCCACGCAAACGTTCGAACGTTAAAAAAAATCCCGCGCGACAATAATCAAGCGCGTTAAAAATGCACGGGGCTGAATGGAAGCTGGCTGGTAGCACTTTGGGGGTTGAAAGTTTCCAACAAGTGTAAACTCTTTGCCGAGCGACACACGCACGGAGAGAGATAGAGAGAGAGATTGATCGACGAACGAGAAGCGGCATACTTTTCGAATTATCGCAGCGACGCGAACCGCGACCTTTGGCCCACATCCTGTTGTTCTAATCAGAGAGAAAGAGAGAGAGAGAGAGAAATTGTTTTCTCAGAAATGGAGATAACGAGAGTCAACTATCGCGTACGGAATACGATCGACATGCTGGTGCCCGCACGAGTTCGTACTGTCAGCGGGGAGACTGGAAAGCATCCATCGTGATTTTTGACGTGTTGCGTCGAGTCGTTCTAATTCGAGCTGTCAAACGTGACAGAGAGAATGGCGATAACACGGTTGACTTTTTTTGCCGAGTCCCTCGCCAATCAAACCGAACGAAACACCACGCTTCTGTGACGAAAGTCTTTGGAAACGATTTTATCTGAATGTGTCGGAAGAACGGGACGATAATTCGAGTTTGTGCGCGTGCAAAAATTTGGAAATTTTCGCCGCTTCTCGTGAATACCGAATGTCAAAGGTAAATATCGCCGGTGAGAATAAATACCACTGAGTATTAAAAATTCAAAAATCAGAAGAAAAAAAAAAAGAGAGAAAGAATAAACACGGAGGTCACAAATATCGAATGTTAAAGATAAATACTGTAAACGTTAAAAATAAATTATTGCTCGCCGCAAATAAACGAACGTCAAAAATGCTGAATATTTGGAAAACAAATCAAAAACAAATTGACAAATATTCGAAGAGCAACGGGTTTAACACCGTCGTGCACTGTTCGATGCAGTGCATGCAACCTTTGAGTCTCCTTCGTCGAAAACGAGCGCCGGCCATTATAATTAAACCATCGTCGGCCTTCCTACGCGCGGTGCGTCGTTTGCGAAACAGAGAGCGTGTATCATTGGCCTCCGAGCTCCATTTACCGGACGATTTGTAACGCCATCCATCCACGTCGTCTTTCATTATCTTTAATTACTACACACGCTCGCCGCGACGATCCGTGTTCATCGAGCGCACAGTGCGAAATACTCTGATCTTATTTTCTACGCTTGTTTCCTACGAAATTTTCTACGAAACAAGGGGCAAACCAAATTGCTTCGTCCAAAGTGTCGCATCGTAACGTCACTGCTCCGTTCAAAAAAATGTTCGAAGCGTCCTGCGAAAGGAAGTTCTCTGAGAAACGAGGACAAGTCAATGTTGCACTGAAATATTATTTAATGGAGATTGCTCTCTGAGAAATCGGAATATTTAACTTAGAAATATATTATATTATATATATATATTATAATATATAATAATAATAATAACATAATAATATAATGTATAAAATTATAGTATACATATATAATATATATAATTAAAATAATTAAAAATATGTATATATATATATATTTATATTTATATTTATACTTAATGTTTGAAAATTTTTCATTTCATTGGCCTTGTCCAATAATTATTTTCTCAGAAACGGGAACCGTGAAAATAACGTATAATTAGCCAAGATCGTTAACATCACGGAGCGAGATGTTCACTTGTCAGAGGAAGTAATTCCGCTCGCGTAGAATGATCGAATGGCAATTTTCTTCCTGTATCTGAATAGACGAGGACGTAATTGGAAGTAACGTTAGCCGTCTAATCCAGCTTTTTTAGATTATTCAAGCGTTGATACAGTCGACTATCGGGGTGTTATTTTAAGCAACGTAATGGCCAACGGGAATGAGCGCCACTCACGATATCGATTCCAGTATTCCCTCTTTATTTCTCGTCGCGCGAATAACGAGCAGACGATTATATTTTCCCAAGGTCGGGCTTGAAAAACATTGAAAAAAGAGAAAAAGACAGAAGAAAAAAACAAGCACGCACTCTCCGTTTCTTAAACTTTCAAATGCTCAACTTTTATGAATTTTTTTTTAAATCAACTTTCGAAATGACCAAAGACGTTTGTTTGCGTTGTTGAACGGCTGTTTCTTGGAATGAATTTTCCAGCAAGGATGCCAATGAAACTTCAGAACACACGTCACACGTCAGTGTAGAGATTCCTTTCACGCCAGCAGTTGGATCGCGAATCGTCCAAGAGGCGTAACATGATATACAGCGTCGAAGAAATGAATGTCAATTACAAGCACGAGTCAGTTAATCTGCGACACTCCATTTTAAAGACACTGACAGCGAAAACGCGGAATCGAATCACCACTTTTAAGAAACTGTGTCAGGATCAGATCATAGTATGAAGAACCCGCTAAATTTCTGAGAAACTGTGTCAAACAGTGTCTGGCCTTCTAGGACTTATTCTCCTAGCCTCTTCCACCTCGCCACTTCCATAGAAATGAAGTCTTTTATTTTCCTACGCGGATCTAAGGTTGAGATTTGCACATTTTTCTCAGCCTGCGAAACTAGTGAGTATAACCCAAACCAAACGATCGTCTCGCGAAGGACATAGGCACCCGTAGGTATTATTTCTCCCGCTCAGAGAATGATTGGCCAATTGTTCGCCAGCGAGTTGCGCAACGCTCGGTTATAATTAAACGATACGTGCGAGTGGTTCACGGGTGCGTAACAGCGCGCATTAGCTCCTTAACGGGGCAATAAATTGCGCTATTACCTCTGCCACCGAGTGTCTCTAGGCAGGCAGCCATTCGAATTGAGATTCATTCAAGCTCACGAACGCTAGAACACGTTTCCACGGGGAGGTTGAGCGCGGGTTACAGTTACCAGGAGGAGCAACTCTCTCTCGGTTCTGTCTTTTCTTTTTTTTCCCCTTTTTCTCTTCTCCGCCTCTTTCCACCGGGAGACTCTGTTCGGGAGATACCATCCGCGGGATAATCGGTTCACGATATTCAAATTGAACCTGTTCGACGGAGCAAAGGAAGAAAAAAGAAAGAAAAGAAAAGAAGGGAAAAAAAAAAGCGCGAGGCCGTTTTTCACCCGTCGAACCAGTGGAACTGGTTTCTCGAAGCCAGACCGGGGCGTCGAGAACCTGTTCCCCTCCTGGCCCCACCGTCGTTGACAGGTCTTGCTGGTTTTCACGCGAGTTTGCAATGTTCCGTCATCGCGCGAGACCGCGCACGACAACGAAATTTACGAGTCGATTGCATCGATCGTGAATTGTTATTAATTCCCTCGGACGAGCGAAAACTACATAGGGATAGAATAACGTTCGAACAATGTTTCGACTTGTTATCAATTTTCACGAGTGCAACGATTAAAGTCTTTTCACAGTAAGAAAGAAACAAGGAAGGAAATAAGATATCTTTTGTAATATGTGCGTTAAATTACAGCGAGCGTTTGTTCGTGCATTTGTTCGAAGAAGCAAAATTAAATTTTTAAAAACGTTATTTCCTGTAAAATACTCTGTAAAATTTTTAACAAAATTGATCATTTTGGTAGTTCCAATGCTGGAAAGTAAAGACTTCAATAAGAATCTTAGAATCTTAGTTCTTGCAAACGTGTTGAAAGTTTAGGACGGCAAAGATACGAGGATTTAAAAGATATTCGAAACAAAGAGCTCGCGCAGAAGCTAAATTATGGAAAGCTCAAACCTGATTTTTATTAAGACAGCACGAATCGCTTGCCAGCGAAAATTTTTGCTCGTAAATTTTGCTGCCAAGTGAATCTCAGTTCCCCGAAAGGAAAGGTCTTTAACGATTTGGCTTGAGAGTTGATTTTATAATGCAGCGAGGATTTTAACGAATCTCCCCCCAGAATTTTTACTCGGACTCTTTTCCCTGGAAGAGTAAGAAAATTAATAAAACTCGCGAGTGCTGAGAGCTTATCTACGAAGAGTTAATCGCTATTAAACAGACGAGCAAAGTAGCCCATTCTGTGCTATTAAATCATCCATAAGGAATGCGAGGAAAGAGTGCAAATTATGGAACGTTCGGTATTCTTTTATATCATATATTTATAAATATATTTGATATAATAATTTATATATATTTATAAATATATTTACATCGAGTCACACTCGTAGACAACGGAGGCCAATTACTCGGCGTGAAAGTTCAATTTTCACTTTCACTTTATTTTCAAACCGCAAGATTTGCACGTAGATCAACAAGTATCGTTAGACGATACATTTTCAGACAATATACATACATAAAAATACGTGTATGATATTCAAAGCAGGATAATCGTTGCCAACACTAACGAGGCAAATTTCCATTAAAATTCTAGATACCTTCTTGGGCTCGTAAGATACCATCTCGCAGTTGGCGAAATCGTTTTCTCAGTATTTTTCCTTCGAACGGTGTATCGAAGAGAAAATCGTAAGGCCAGGGGGTGTGGCGGTCGTTGTAATTTCTTCTATCATCCGGATAATAGTCGACGGTCGTTGAAGTCTGAACGCGGAGTGTGAGCAGGATGATAGCTCGGATGAAAGAGAACTCAACGAGGACGGGGAGTGGAGCAGAAAATGGAATAAGATACAGAGAAAGAGAGAGAGAGAGAGAGAGAGAGCATTGAAGCAGCAAGACATTCGATCGAGCAAGGAGGAGGTTCGCGGTAAAAGTGGAAACTGCTCTTGGTATCTCGTCGACACCCCCTCTGTTCCTTGGATAAAAGCTGTATCTTTCGGGCCAGTCGAGTATTACGCTTTCACCTAGGTAATCCGTTTCTTCTCCGGTTCGAGAAGGAAAAAGCGATCGTCGCTGTGTCGTGTGTATGTGGGGGGGGGGCAGGAAAAAAAAAAGAAAAGAAGAATAAGAAAACGGAAAAAATATCTGCCCCGTAGAAGATGGAGAAAAGGCGCCGGTCCTCCGGATGGATCTGGGTCGTTGCCTGTTATCCTAACGGTATCTACTTAGGGAAGGGGGAGAGGCAAGTGAACTTACACTTCTCAACGTGGATGCAGGCGTACACGTACACGTGCTCGCGAAAGTATTCGAACACTTTTTGCAAACGCACTGCGTGCTGCGTGCGTTACGTGAAAACGTTCTCGTTACGCGATCGTCGTAATTCCATTTCGCCAGAGATTGAGATAAATCTGACGTGACATGTAACAATTACAAAGATGTTTGAACGCAGTTATTCGAACTTGCGCTTTTTCACGAACGTGTAGCGACATTCCATTGATATTGCAGTGAGATTTGGCTGTCGCGATTGAAATAAATTTTAACTAAAATGATGGGATGACGAAAATTATAAACGACAATCCGTTGTATATAGGTACAAGTAACCTATTAATTTTAGCATAATTTGTTCCTAATTTTTCATATCTTCTACTCGTTCGAATTGTCATCCTACTGGTTAATTTTAAATAAGTTCTACTCGTCATTATTTGTACGGTTTATTGTGATTTAATATCGTTGTCGAGCCAGTGTTATAAAAGTGCATTAATTAAAACCTCTTTTATTATTATACTTGATTGCACATGAAACGGAACATTGAAGTTCTTGCGCTTCGCTTAAAGTTGCTACTTATGCTCGTGTGTTTACCAGATATTTACAATAACAAACGTTTTTACATTTTTTAGACTAGATGGTAACTTTCAAATATGGCCAATAGAATCGCGACAGTCGTGCGAATTTAAATTCCAATGAAATGGATAAAAGTGGATCACCGTACGTAATACACGACGATACGTACCGTAGTAGGAATCGAGGGAAAGGAAAGCCAGAAGCACACACACAAACACACACACACACACACACACACATGAAAGGAACAAGATTCCGGCGTCGTTGGAACGATTCCTATCTAACGACCGGAGGACTGATATAGCCGGTTGAATAATTTATATCGTCGCTGGAAACTGCGGACGTGGCCGCGTTTGTTTGCAAATGTGGAAAAGAAAGATATTTAAATGGTAGTACACGCCGGGGGCTGGTTGAAATGCCCTCGCGCGCGTCGTCCCGCCAATCTCGTTTACATAGATTCACCTGCGTGCCTCCCCCCGTCGCCCACCTCGCCATGGATCGATGCGTCCACCCTTGACGGGAACTCTATGCAAAATCGGGAATCGCCCAAGATCGCGAAACCGATCGTATCGTGGCACTCTGTCGTGGACAGTCGCGCGTACGAGTCCTTTATTCTTAGAGAACTTTTCAAGAAACACTTTTTCGACACGGCTACGTCTTTGTCCCTCCGTTCGAATCACAGTTCAAGCTGTAACAATTAAATTCAATGCAACGAATCGATGAAGAGAGAATCACACGTTTGACACGTTTCATGGCAATGACGCTTTGCAGGATTGCTTAACAACGCACAGTTTTTCGAGCATTTTCAAATAAACTTTAATATTTTTAAATATTTCAATATCTAAATGATAATAAATATTTTAAATGTTTTAATATCTAAATGATAATAAATATTTTAAATGTTTCAGTATCTGAATAATAATAAATATTTTAAATATTTTAATATCTAAATAATAATAAATGTTTTAAATATTTTAATAATTTTCAAAACGGGGTAAACCTACGTCTGTTTTTGGAGCAAACAACAACGAGCATTTTCTTACCGAGCGATCATTGCTATTAGTATAATTACTAATTATTTTCGATTACCAATACAAATTGAAGGGAAATGCCTAGCAGTCGATCGGAGGCTTGGTAATAATTTGAACAGAATTGTCTTTGCGACGTACTTTCGTAAAATTTGTCTCATCAACGTTAGGTGAAAGTCGACGATCATTATTTGAATTTGTAAGTAAACAATATAAATTCCAAATGCATCTAACGTGAAAGAAAAACATATATATATATAGATATAGATAAAAAAAGATAAATATACTTCTATATACCGTTTGATGGATTCTTCCTCGATCACGTTCGATCACCCGTTACGACAATGTCACTTTCATCAACCGCAGAGTCGCCGTAAAGTTCACAGCGAGCTTCACTATATAATCGTCGTTTAGTATCGAGAGGGATGTTGAAAATTTCTTTAAATCTCGATCGTCTAGGCGTCGGAGGCGTCGGTCTGTTTTCCAGCGCAGTTTCGTCCCGCTGGTAATGTCAGAAGTTGATCCGGAGCCAAGGATGGGCTGTTTGGTTCGCGAGCCGAAACGGTCGTTGCCTCAAACGACGACGAGGAGAGGATCCGAACGTTATCGAGTGACGTCGGCTAGGCTCCCGACCTTCGCTCGACACGTCTCTCTTTCGTGGCCGATACCGTTGACCTTTTCCAGAAAACACTCTTGCCTTCGTTCTTGCTCGCTGGGTCGAGACACACGCGCGTCACTTCTCTCTCTCCCTTGTATCGCGGACTCTCTGGCGCTCGCCAACTTCGAACGGGTGGGTACCGTGCGAGTTGGCGTAAATGCGCGCGCGCGCGCACATACACACACAGAGAAGCGGCGGCGGTGGTGATGGCGATGGTGATGGCGATGGCGGTGGCGGTGGCGGCGGCGGCGGCGGCGGCGGGTGCACGTCCCGGGGAGACGCTTAAATGCGCTGCCAAGCGTGCAGCCGCGCATGCGCGTTTCTTGCTCGACGCTCGAGGAGCGGCTCTCCCCGTTTCCTAACCCGTAACCTCTCCTCTCCGCTCTTTTCCATCTATCTCTCTCTCTCTCTCTCTCTCTCAGCCGGTCTCCGCGCGGAACCGAGAACGATGGGAACGAAACTCTATCCACGGCGACGGTTTTCGCGAAAAGTGATTCATATTCTGAAAATGGAAGAGGCGTCGCGTGTCATTTCCTCCTCCTCCCCCCCCCACCCCCACCCCCGTCCCTTTCCAATCTTCGGTTGCTGGGAAATCGTTATCGAAATCCGTTAGTCGACTCCGACTGTTCAATTTATCGCTTAAACAGCGCTGTACGAGTTGGTTAACGAGGACTGCTCCGCGGGGCGGTGATAAATTCGTTGGTTCGGTGGTTCTCTCGTTGCACGAGAGAGCTCATCGTCGCGACTCAGTTTCTCTGTCGCCGGTGTGTGTCTCGGAAGCACGCAGCGTCGGAGCGTCGTGTACGTGCGCGCGTGGGTCTGTGTGTCAAAGGAATACGTTATCGACGCGAAAACGGCGTGAGGAGGGTGGAGGAGTGGGTTGCAGAGCGTGGTTGGTAGTAGTGGTGTGCGAATGCCGGTGTGGAGTGGCTCAGCCGGTGGTTACTCATGGCACATTGGCGCTGCACGAAGGCCTTTGACCTCTCGTTTTCTCTCTGCTTCTCTCCCTCGTTTTGCTCGCCTGTCCACCCTCTCTATTCTCGTCTCAGTCTCTCTCTCTCTCTCTCTCTCTCTCCCTTTCTCTCTCTTTCTCTGCCCGTCTCGCTCGCACTTTCCCCAGCTCCGTGTGTTTTCTTCTTCCTGACCCTCCGCGCTCCTCTCCTCTCCTCTCCTCTCCTCTTCTCTTCGTGTTGTAGCGCGCGGCTGCAGTTCGTCGTCGTCGGGGCTATTCCTCTCTTTTTCCCGAACAACCAGTACACACGTACATACACGTGCACGCCAGGTTCCCCTCCATCGGCTGTTTCCACTCTCCTCTCTCTCTCTCTCTCTCTCCCTCTCTCTCTCGCTCTCGCTCTCCTCACCCCTCCCTCCGGTTTCCGCGCACTCCCCTCCGGGGGCAGCGAGAACTCGCCCGCCCCTTCTCGAGCCTCAGCCCGCTACGACCTGCATTCATCGCGCAACAAAACCTCCACGACTCTCTCGACGATAAACGAAACCGTGCGCTAAGTGTATTATAACCTCCCACGTTCCCGCCGCTAAAGGTCATGCCTTAACGAGCTGCTTTTTTTCCCTACCTTTTCTTCTTCCTTCACCTTCTCTCGCGCCATTCTCCTCCTTCTGTTCTGCTCCTCTTCGTTCTTTCCGTCTCTTTTGTTTCCTCCTCTTGTCTGCCGTGTGTGCGTGCGTCTGCGTGCGTGTCGTGTTCGTGTTCGTGTTCGTTCGTTGCCTTCTCCTTCCCTACCCTCCAACGTCTCTCTGTGTTTTCGCAGTATTTTTCTTTTCTTTTCTTTTTCTTTTTCCGTACCAGCGAACGCTTCGTAATTCCCGTCTTTCCACACGGCGTACCGATTGTCTGGAGATACGTATATACCTCGTGTGTCTAGGTTGATGCATCGTTGTCTCTCTCTCGTTGGCGATCGACGAACAAACGACGGTACATACTCGGGCTGCGTGACTCGGAGGAAACACCTGTCGAACGAAGGTTTAACGACTTTTCGGTGAAGCATCTTATCGCGTTCCCTCCGCCATTTAACTAACACGTAATACGCAGTATTTTTCAAGCAGATGTTACGGGTTGACGCGTGTGTAAAGAACGATTCTTCCTTTCAGCGATAAACAAATATAATTCCCCCGCAGTAGGTTCGTGTAACTTGGCAGATTTGATTGTCTTGTCGCGTCTTCTCGACCTTCCTCAGAAGCTCCTCCAGCGGACGTTGTTGCGTTGCAAGGGTATAATTGAAAAGTTATTCTACGCGACAGTGTACTATGAAAAAAATTACAGTAGAAAAAAATTTGTACTATAAAAAAATTATACTGTACTGCTATAAAATATACTGTACCATACTACGTTATACTATAATAATATAAAATTTATACTATAAAGAAAATATTGTGCTACTAAAGAAATTATACTATACTGTACTGTACTACATTGTACCATAAAACAATTATACTATACTGTGCTACATTATACTATAATACTATAAAATTTATACTATAAAAAATACTATACTGCTAAAAAAGTTATACTATAATATACGAAAAAATACTGTGCTACTAAAAAAATTATACTATACTGTACTGTACTACATTGTACTATAATACTATAAAATTTATACTATAAAAAATACTATATTACTAAAAAAATTATACTGTAATATACGATTTTGTAGAAGACGAGAGTTCCATTCTGGAATTCTTTGATGTAGAAATGTAGCAAATACTATATTAATACTGACTGTCGTGCCTGTGAAAATACCTCACGACGACTCACGTCGCATGACCAATTCCTAACAACGTTACAACCTCAACCGTTCAAGCTGAAAATCTCTCTAAATCCTTCTCTCGGAAGTCGGCGTCTTTCGCTTCGCTCGCCGATTGTTGCCGTCGCGGTCCCGTTTCGCAGAGGTAACCGGTTTCACGACGCCGCTGAGAAAATGCCGGGGTCACGACCTCCTCCGGGCCTCCCGACTCTTGAATGAGCGGCTCGACTAATGCAGCCCATTAAAAACTCTCGGTCGAAACTCGAGACGTCCACTGCCGGAGAGGTTCTGGAATACTTCTCAAGTTTCGAAAACTAAATCGAATCGCAGCAGAGAGAGGTTAAAACAGGCGCGAGAGCACACACAAATACACGGAGAAAAAGAAAGAGAGAAAGAGAGAGAGAGAGACAGAGACCGGTCTTCGATCGACTGGTCGCAACCGGTCGCTCCCAGGAAACGTTCGCGTTAATAAAGGCACGTCGACCAAGCGACGTTTCCTCCACTTTCTTCCTGGCGACGCGGTGAATGGCGAATCCACGCGAAGGAATTCTTTTGTTCCGTCGTTCATTGTCAGGCCTCTCTCTCTCTCTCTCTCTCTCTCTCTCTCTCTCTCTCTCTCTCTCGTTATTATGTAATACCGGGGAGACGACGAAACCTCGGACGCGCACTTCCGACCGGCTCATCGATTCCGGCGAGAACGTGCACGCCTCGCGGCCGTGAGGCAGAGGGAAAAACGTGCAGGCGAGCAAAGGAGGTGATTGAGAGCGCGTTGCAAAAACCTGTCTGCCGCGCCGTATCTAACTGTACGGGGCCCCCTTTCGACTACTCGAACGACGATGTTTCCCACACGGCCACGGAGGGAAAAATCGCGCGGGGGACCGACATTGATTTTTTTCTTTCCCCTCCTCGTTTCATTGCCTGCGTCTTTGCGGGAGCGCTTCGCTTTGTAAAAATAGAAAGCGAAACTTTGGGAAATACCGGCGGAAAATAAAACACAGGAGAGAGAGTGTTACAACAGCGTGTGTCTTTGGACAGACGGCCGAGGAAGCAGAAAATGGTCGATCAGAAACAGAAAGCAGCGGCAAACGTTTCTCGCTGTGAACGAGCACGTGGTTACTTTATCGAAATGTCCATTCTTCAGGACAAATGGGTTAGGTTCTCGATCATTGAAACATTTATCGATGATGCAGCTTCAATCACTCTCAATTGAAGTTGAACGCTATGCGTACGATAGATACACCGTCAAAATGGCGGCGAACAACCGTGAAATAGTGGGTTATTTTTCCGAAACATTCCACGGGGGATATATGGGTCATTTCGTATGGGCGACGTTGCGTATACGTCGGTGTGGAGAACAGCAGGAAGACGAACGGGGAATGAGAGAAAGGGAGAAGCAAGAGCGCGAAGGCCGCAAGGGAGGACGAGCAACAGAGAGAGAGAGAGAGAGAGAGAGAGAGAGAGAGAGAGAGAGAGAGAGAGAGAGAGGAAAGAGCATTATACTCTAGCGCGCGTTCGCGTTACTCGGAACGTAGCAGGAAACACGTACACAGCAACAAATGGTAATAATAAAAGGGGCTCGTTCGTCGGCGATCCATGCCAAGTAACAATGCAGGAAACGTGTGCGTGAGAGGCAGCCAGGCTGCACACACTCGCGCTCGTGGAACGAGCTTTTTCTCTCGCTCGCAAGCCACCGACACTCGAGAGCCGGTGAGACCCGCTTAAAACCCGCACCGCGGCTCGGACAGCTTAATGGCCGAACTTGCACGCGCTCTGCTTTTTACTCGATCGACTTTTAAATCACGCGATTGATCGTTTCCTCTTCGGCGCCGCCTCGTCGTCGGCATCCTTCCGGCGAGATCGATCGGCCAACTTTGCCGGGAATGCGTCACGTTGCTCCTTCGACATTTTTTTTTTTTTTTTTTTCTTACGACTTTCACCTTTTTACGCGAAACGTGCCATCTTCGTTCTCTGCGATGGAAATGCCGAATTGACGCGGAACACTCGACGCGCACCGATGCAACGAGATTACTCTTGTTTGCGAAATCAAACGATCGATTACAGAGTTGCGGATGAATATCTTCCTCGTCAATTGTTATTGACCCGTTGACACATAATAACATCCGGTCATTCACGTTTCCTAGGGGCAACTTGAATTATTAATTTGTTCCTTCGTCACTTTCGCGAGTGTTGTCATTTGTGACATTGTCCAGTATGAACGTGAGAGTATAAAAATTAACTTTAGTCAACAAATTTAGAAAATGACAAGTAGATGTCAATCTTTAATTCGCGTCGAATTAATTTCGTTTAATTCGCACGTCAACAAATTTCTTCTAATCGAGTAATAAACTCGTTGAACGTTTGCCGACTGTGAAAAGGATTGATTTAATTGATTAAAGTGAAAGAAAACTTGGCGATTTCAAGAGCATCGAGATGAACCGGCCATCCTGTGAAGAACAGGATACTCGTCCGACCGAAAAAAAACACGTGTACGAAGGAGAACGCGATCGGCAGCGGTGCAGAAACCGCTGGTATGTGCAAGCAGAAGGAAGGCAGACACGCACCGAGGTCACGTGGCGAGCGGATCGGCCATCTTGGCCAATAACGATCCCTGTTGCGTTAAACCAGCCGCCGCGCAACGGGAACGCGGTACAACGATACACGCTTCGTTAGATCCTGTCGAATCACTCCTTTCGATACGTACGATCGAAACAGGTGAAAGGTTAAAGAGGATTTAACGGAGGAACCTGACGAACGCGAGATTACGATCTGCACGAGGTGAAAGCAACGTATCGGGATTGTTAACCACTTGCGCTGGCAACTGATTGCGGACCATAACGAGTGACCAAATCGTATACAATAATTCGTTGTTTTCTTTTTGAACTCGGTCGGTATGATGTCACTGGATAGAAATTATGGAGAAGTAATAAATTTGTTGTTCGCTTTACCTCGGTATACATTTAAATATACTTAGAACTGAGAAAATATACAATTTTTGGAGGTTAACCACTTGCGCTGGCAACTGATTGCGGACCATAACGAGTGACCAAACCGTATACAATTCGTCGCTTTCTTTTTGAACTCGTCGGTATATCACTGAGTAGAAATTATTGAGAAGTAATAAATTTATTATTTGCTTTGCCTCGGTATACATTTAAATATACTTAGAACTGAGAAAATATACAATTTTTGGAGGTTAACCACTTGCGCTGGCAACTGATTGCGGACCATAA